>UZAN01043958.1:21886-33393 GCA_900618425.1 Echinostoma caproni
TGGTTTTATCGAATATGCGTCCATTTTCACGGTTTACTGGACAAATATATCGTTGCTGTATTTTTCTTATGAACTAATCTAGAATATACACTTTGTCGGCATTAGGATCGGATCTCTTTCTGTACATTCAGACTGTGCTGCTGGTATATTTCTTTCAATTTATTTGCGTGGAAAACACTCTATTCCAAAATAGATAAGTACAGTACTAGTCAATTGATTCCAGCGCATATGTACCACACTAAGTAGCAATATTNATATTCGTACATTCCAACAATTTGGCCTCTTTGCAATGAAACGACCTCAACATATGTTCATGCATCGAATTCAGAGTTCTAGCAGAGAGAACATCAGTGGTGAACTAGGCACTCCTTTGAAAACCAGCAGTGGTGTGTTCCATTTTTACCCACCAGTTGCTTACCAACAAAGCTGAAGGATTTCCCAAGTGATCTGCAAAATATAATGCAACTGCACATACTCTATGCAACTTTACGTATGTGGATGAAATCTAAATCCCAAGCAAAGTGCCCTTAGCACACTCTCACTCCGTTTGGCATACGCTCTGCCCCCTCCAAGTGCAAAGTGGTTCTACAAGAACGAGTCTTGACTGCTTCTTCTTTGGAGCTCAAAAGTAAGTCCATGCTTATACAGAGGTCGATTAATTACGACACAATTTGAGAAATGGTTTTTTATTGCTTCCGCCACCTGGACAGTTGTGAAGAATGATGTTGGTACAGTGAGAAATGACACCAAATACATTTTCATTACTGAAGCGGCTAAAGCTGGAATGAAACAAATTTGACACCAACCTAAAGTTCTAGTTAGTCTGAAAGGTTGTTTAAATTGGGCCACATCGAGGTTAGTTATGCAAAACTTTTGTTAAACCTCGACTGTGCTAATTAGATAAATTTTACCGATTGGATGTGTTTCAACTCTCTTAGCTTGCCCTGAATTGACTTCGCTAGTTGAGGTAGATGTTGCACTTATCTGTCAGTTGTCCACTGTATCAAGCTTTATTTCTTGTTGCTGATCCACGGTAAGAAAAACAATAGGATGCTGACTTGCGGGACAAATGTGCCAGACTGGATGTTCAAGCATAATGGGTCTCTCGTTTTCGAAATGAAATTTAAAAAATATCCTTTAACCGTTTTGCTAAAGACAATGAATTATATATCTGCAAATCATCCAACGATGAGTTATTTTTCTCATATCTCTACCTCTTTTGGGGTTTTAGCCGGACAGTTACACTAATTACTCTGTATGTTTATCATGCTGGTTTACTTCCTTCGCTTCCACCTTTCTAGAGCCCCCAAGAAAACCCCTTACTTGTTCATCTTAGGCAAATATATATTTACTTTGTACGCAGCGTAAACTTTTCACTACTCAGTGACGTTCTTTCCCTGCATTTTGTTATCTCCTAGAAATTTATTAATCATTTATATTGAGCCTATAGTGAGACGATTCTCAATACTTCTACGGGAAATGGTAGTCATCAAAGTCTCCCGCAGTTTTATTATACACAAAATTTCAGCTCTTTGACACTTTTGACAGTAAAATGAAATAAAAGTATCAGAAGGAATATGATCTAGCCCAGGAATGAAAGCGTTATGTGAATTTTGAATATACTTTCCTTCAGTTCCGTGTTTTTTCCCAAAAATACAGTGGTAAGATGTACATGTAAAAACTAATTGTGATCATAGTGTTTGTAAAGACGGTTTACCTTTCCCTCAGGCACAGAATTACGTCTGTTAAAGAGAGAGCCAACTGAAGCGGAACTTCAGAATAAACTAGTAAATGCACGGTTGAAATATGCACGCTTCTCTTCCAGCGAAACGTCCAATTTCGTGGTTTTCTATGCAATACATGGAATGAAACTGTGGTATTAGTTTACTACTAATAAATTAACAGTAGCCTAATTGTTATCTTCAAAGAATAATGTTAATAAATGATCACGGGGATTGTGTGACCCTTCGAATCAAGTTACACTGGACGGCTTCATCAAGACAAAAGACCTTATCATTTCTGAACAGTCAGAAAGGAGAAGTCACAAAATGTCCGGTCTCTTCGTGCTCGAGTTTGGAGTTTGACTTGAGGTGGCACCAGTTGGTTAAAAATGAAGAAATCATCGATCCAATTATTTTGAAGTTCGCATTGCTTTACGCTCAATCTTTTCATAACTAAAGGCCCTGGTTGAGAACTCTAATTGCTCTCGTGTTAAGTTCGTTGACTCCCCTACAAAACCCGTATACCAAACTCTAGTTATTACGTAAGCTACAGAGAATTCCATACTGCATTGAATGTCACTCAAGGTAATCAAAACCACACTCACATTTCAACAATAGTTCACTGAAATCCTCAATTTTCACTTCGATTATACTTTTAACCTTTCTGTCTTTCTCCTACATTTGAATGGACAGCTAAAAGACAGCAACCAAAACAGCCACACAAAGGTGCACGGTTAATAGTTGTACAAACTGAAACTGAGAATGACCGAATCCTTTTCCTTTTTATACTTTTAAAATTCCCTTGCTCATCGAATTTAATTGCAAAGTAGCGTTATACGTAGTACACCACCATAAAAATCACAGGTTCTGAAGTTCAGTTACCGTATGAATCTTGTGGATTTTGATGTGTGAACGTTCATTCTGAGGGGGAAACACACGTTTATATTGCGTACAACGGACTCTTTGTTATTCAGTCTACTGGATATCGACAACACAAATTCAGAATTCGTGCAAAAATGTACGATTTAAATGCCACATATCTGTCACTGTGATACTTTTGACGCCTTTCAGGAGATTGAAATGCCCCTAAAGTTCGCCACTGCGGAGTATGCATTGGCGGTGGTAGCCAAGTGGTTGGTCACCACCGCCCGTCTCCCCTATTTCTGTATGTTCCCCAGGCAGCCTTTGTATGACCGCAGCTCCCTTCCTGAAAGTTGACTGCACATTTGTACATTCAATAATTAAAAATGAAGTAAAGAGACATTTTTAATCAATGACAAAATGCAACCTAAAATTTCAACATTATCCCCTTCCGCAATCGCTTGTGTTTGATGCAGCTCCATGGCACAATCAATGTTCTGAAGTGAACCAACACCACATTTTTCTCTTCATCATCTCTCCATATTCACTGACGCACGAGAGGATGAGCTCTATGACAAACTTACCTAAGCTCCAACAGAGTTGTGCTGGCTTATGAGATTGCTAATGGTTCATGGTATCAAGTTTCGGTGTTCTGTTTACAAAAAAGTTATTAAGAACACAGTGTAGGCGAAGATATAGTTTCGGTGAATTCCGTTTCAAGCCTTTATAGGAAACAATCTTAGTAAGGACTGATTCATCTACGATTCTGCAAGGCTGGATTGAAATTTCAAATTTGACTCAGTTACTTCTGTCTCTTATCTCTTATCTTACTTGTCTCTATTATCTGTGTCTCCCTTCGTTGCTGTCGGGCCAAAATGAACTGACTATCACTAAAGACGACACCTGAGCAAACATGAATTGGCAATTTGGTTCAGCCATGGCATGAGCTGGTTGGCATCGTGGTAACGCACACACCTTCCATGCGATGGGTTCGTAGTTCAAATCACGGACGGGACGGTGGATATGCACTACTGATGAGCTCCAATAAGAGCAAAACTGGAGCCTAGTGCTTCCGAGTGTATGGTTGAATCGATAAACTGAGGATTGTGCGTGAAGGTCAAGTCCGAAGGATAGTCAGCTCAAATCAATAAAAACCAATTATCCCACACCACTATTCTCAAGTAACTGAGTCAGATTTGAAATTTCAATACGGTCAAACAGAAAAGTGTATGAGTCGTGTGTTTGGCAACGAGCCCGAGAGAACTCAAAATTTGTGCGCAGTTTGGATCACATAAATAAAATCGTTACATCATGGTGTTACGTTTTGGTCGTATGAACAAGCAACTTTCTCTTTCACGGGCCACAGATTTTCCAGAGCTTGAATCAATTTGCGTTGTGCTCACCGCTCAGATTTTATGTGTTTGATGCTAATCGCCTCTGCGTTTGCTAACGTCCGAAGCCGTATTGCTCTCGAGGAGTGTGGTAATACTCGATAAATGATTGTAAATGCCGAGTGCATGTCAACGAAGTGTTCCGTCTCTACCAGTTGAGTACCGATCGAGCTGGGCAACTCCACACCCACCCTAAGTTCTCTTGGGCTCGTTGCCAAACACATGACTCATAGAGTTTTCTGTTTGACCGTATCGAAATTGTTTCATATAAACATGATTGTAAAGCATTGAAAAGGAATTCACCGAAAACATATGTTTGCCTACACTGTGTTCTTAATCAATGGGCATATTTCGTGATTTAAAAACTACAAAAGGTAATGTTGTGCTTTGATTTTCTTTACCTGCATGCTGCCGTACCTTTGGCTGGAGTCTCGGAAAGCCAAACTATTGATCAGATATGCCACGTGATCCTCAAAGGAGACATCTTACGAGACCTACTTGATCCATTTCCTTTTTCAGGATCTTGGTGCTTCATAACAGGTAATAGTTTGATCAACAGTGGCCTTATTCTAGCCAGTATTCACATCTCACTCTCCAAAAGCCTAATAGGCAACATGGGTGAGGCATTTGCCAGCTGTTGTGTAACTTTAGTCGTCTAACACTCAACTTAATTCAGCATTGGTTCTCGGATGTTTCTTCCAGCCTTAAAGAATGTGAGTTTTAAATACAAATATCCTATTTTTATCCTCCCCCAGCAACCATCAAGACTGTGCACTGTATGGTAGCACATACCTAAATGCTACAATATGCACCAAGTTCTCTGTGAGTATCGTGTGCATTAAGCTGGCGATCCTCAAAAAGAGCCTTTTATATGCCCATCAAAACTTCATCTTCAGAATAGGTGCACCTAGTTTATTATCAATAATTTCTTTTCCTATTGTTTTTTAATGTAGTGAGAATAAAAGCCAAACCAAATTGATACTATACCGTTATTTTGCACTTTTTAGATACAATTCAAGTGAAGTCAAGGAATTGCTTCATATATCTCAAAAGGTGGATATTCAGCAATCGCCTAACCACAGTGTGTCAACAAAATGTGAAAAAAATACATTATAATGCAATAATTAAAAGACGGAAAAACGAACAGCAACATCAGAAACCAATGGTATACCCGGGAGTTTATGATTGATTTAGTTTAGCATTCTGCGCAGATTTCCTGCAACGAGTTCATGGTTTGTTAGAAATCTGGCGAGATAGGGGACAATAGAGCGCCAGTAAGCTTCATCGCGTGTGGAATGGGTGGATGAGTGAGAAAAGCACTGACTAAGGGTTAAATAAAAGGAAAATATCAGATAAAATCTTATTAGAGAATGTTTTATAGGATTTGAGGTGGTTTGTCACCACAAACTGTACCAGATGTTGCCGTGGTATGAGAATATAAACTGACAGAAACTTGAGGGATCGGGAAATGAGTTTGAGGTCCTTGTTAAAAAGACCAAGGAAGATAAAAGGGACCCATAAAACCAGTAGAGGAAAACGCTTTGTGAGATGGTTTAGGATAAAAAGTGATTTCAGACGAAAAAACATTAAACGTCAGCTTTCTGACCTTCAGAAAGACGTCATAAATGTGGTCGGACCAGTTGAGGTTACGTTTGAAAATAACTCCAAGGTATTTAACAGACAGTTGTTCATCCATCTGGTCACTGCGGATAGATAAAAGCGGGCTGGAATTTGACAATTCATCATACTTTTGCCCTTTCAAAAAGGAAAATTTACGTCATTATATTTTTGGGGGTTCATGCGGAGGTTCCTTTTTTGAGACCACTCAACTATTTCCGACAAGTCTTCTTGTAGAGTGGTTTGAAGTGATGAGTTGGGGTAAGGCAGTCCGAATATTATATCTTCTGTGTACTTAACGAGAAGAGAAGAATTGCTCACAGGCATTGAGGAAATGTAAGCAGAAAAAGGGGGACAAAATAGCGTCTTGTAGTACGCTTATTGAGGAGGGCAGCAGTGAAGATGTACGAAGTTTGTAGCACGTAAACTGCTGACGGTTGGAGAAATAATTGGCCAAGAGTAGAATCGTAGAAGGTTGAACTCCGCCCGAATAGAGGGTATTTAACAAATTTTGTCGATCAATTGTGTTGAAAGCATCACTGCAGTCAAGAAAACATATGCGTACAGCCTTGCTTTTCTTATCCAGGTTGGATAAAACAAAGTGGGACAGATAAGCAAGGGTATCCAGGGTACCATGGGAATGGGTGTATGCAAACTGGTTCGGGTCACCAAAATGGAACTATGTGGAAAGGGCCCTAATGAGGAGTCTCTCAAATACCTTCAAAATAACCGAAGTGCAGGTGAAGGGACGAAAATTAAAGGATTTTAAGGTGAAGGGGTGATAGAGGCTATTCTCCAGCGGTCGGGTATAGGTTGCTGCGAAATACAATTATTAAAAGTTCACAGAATATATCTACGGTTTTACACAAGTCTGAGTTGTGACTCTTGTACCAAACAAATCATGGTGCGATATATATATATATCAGCAGATTTGGAGTGCAAAGCTTTGACGAGAAGGTTAATAAAGTCTACCGATGAGCTCTAAGGAGATTGGAACTCAATTCTGGCGCTTCCCAAGCAAATGAGAATTTGCATAAATGTGAAGTCTGTATGTAGAATTGTCAGTCCAAATCAATAATCAAAACCGGTGCATGTAAGTGCATGTTTATTGATTGGAAGAACCGAAGTGAACTGAACTCAGTGTAACTTATCCCACACAACTAATCACAGGTAACTATTGGTTGAATGCGTATCTGGAACATCTCTGAAAGAATAAATGATAATGATCTAAAACAGAAGTCATTTACTCGTATGAAGTTAATCGTGACTCTTGAATTTGAGTTGATAACTGCTCTCAGGAGTTAACTTAATTCTCTATGTCCGTTTTCCATCAATCGACGCACCACAGACAGCAAATGCAACCAGCACACTGAAGTCCCAACATGACGGAATGGTAATAAGCATTGACACATTGAAGAGTAATCCACCAATTTAGTTTCAGATAAAGTGACAATAGTATCATTTTACAAAAGTTTATGAATTGATAACAATGACAAATACAAGAGGACAAAATAAAAGAACTAAGAATTCACGAAAATGAACGTTTAACGAGCTTTATCATTGCAGGTAACTGCTTTGTAATATTTTTGGAAAAAGGGTTCCAGTTTTTAGCCTTTTAAAATTTCTATTTATCATTGACTATTGTTTTGAGGAAGGAGCAAATGATGCATTTTGATCATTTGAAAATTCTGTTACCAGATAAAATATTCTGTTATTATATTTCACACCTGACGCCAGACTGTATGTCAAACAAATCCCAGCACAATAGTCTTCATTTTTATTAAAAACTAAAATAACTTTAATGTATTGTCCCATTTTTTTAATGGAGTTGGTTTCAATAAGCAATAAAACGTGTTCTTTATACACTTCAGGTTACTACATGGAAGCTTAAAACAAAAGACCGCATCCGTCATTTCATATCATCTGTATATTTTTGCTTGAAAGATTACGCGTTTATAACTTATGTGCGTTTGTTTTGATATTTGCAAACGGTCAGAAGCATGACAACCGGCTAATTTTCAAGAGAATGTATTCTAGTTTCACAGCCGCAATTCACACAACAATGTTCTCATTACACGACAAACTCAGTTTATTAGGAGGATTTTTGAACTGGAAGGTATAGCTTAAAATCCGCTGGCAATTCGTCCTCGGAATACAGTCGGTCGCTGAAATATACTCTCCTGATGCGACAGTTTGCGTGAATCTGAAAACAAATATGAAAAAGAAGTTTTATTGTAGGACTTTTGAAGTATAAATACAAACCAGTATTACAAGATTCGTTTTGCAGCAGAACCAGACACACTCCTGTTCTTAAGATTCACTGAAAAATAATTTTACGAAAGTTAATACTTCATCATTTCCAAACACATCCACGATCAATAACTGCTAGCAAAATTCTGCTGCAAAGGTTTTAATAAAATGCACAAAGGTTGTGTATACGTTTTACCACAAAAGTAATTACTTCGAGTATTAATGATAATATATACTGTCTATTAAAAACTCCTTTCATTAAATCATAAGACATAAAATTGAGAGTAGCGAGTATTGAAAACCCCGTTGCAGAACATTTGCTTAAATGAAGTCTCATTCGAACTCACGTCAGATTCCGTTTGGGTTTCAAGTGGGTCCCATCGGAATATTTTTAAAAACAATCGGAGGATTCGACAAAATCCCTTCTGAAAATATCTAGTTTGTTGTGTTTTGCTTAAATAATGTCTCCAATCCGCACAGCCGTTTCATTTGAGTCCTATTCGCGTCCCATGAGAGTCTCATCGTAGTCCGTCTATCCCCAAATTGGGACTTCAATGAGACTTTTATGGGACTTCAATAGGACTCTGATGGGACTCCCAGGAGACTCAAATAGGATTCAAATAGGCCTCTATGGGGCGACTCCCAAAAAAATTGTTTTATATTTGAATGTGCTAAACTTCCATTTCTCCAAGCTCTCGCATGGGTCTTTGTTACATAATCGCGGTTGTACGTTCGATGTATAAATTTAGTCAGTTTTGTTCCTTTCGATCAGTGAGTCTTCTGTAACTCGAAAAATGATGGTGATACTTTTCTATTTATTCTAACAGATACTCATGCATCTAATGTCTAGACACAAGCATTTACCAAGCAGTTAGTAAAATAACTCTTGTTGTGCTTGGATACCAGTTTCCTATAAAGTACCTCGCCAGTAAAATGGTAAGACCCATAGATAGATTTTACGACTATATGGTCCTGTTTGAGCCTTAGAGGAAAATAAACTCATTTTGGTGCTTCATTTATTCATCTCAACACGAGATAATGAATAATGGTTTGAAATTTTAGGTTAGGCATTTGTGAGCTCAGATACGATCCCACTATGATTCAACTGAAATGAGTGAGGTACTTTTTATTTGGATGAAGAATATTTTTTAAATATCTATTTTTAATGAGTTCTATTAGCCATGTAACGCAAATCTATCTATTTATAGCAGTACTATAACTCAAGTCGTGTATACCATATATATATATATATATACATTTAAATATATAAAACCGGCTTGTAGACAAGCATTATTGTTGCTGTGGCATTGGCACCATTATATATAGTCCCATAGATTGATACTATAGTGAGATCTCAAGTGACCTCAATCGTGACTCCTATGTACTTCGAATACCATGATATTGTTGTATTTAACCTCTGTCTGGAATCCCCTCCCCCCTCATTTCCTCTTTTTTCAGGGAGGGGGGCGACTCCCGTCCCTGACAAATTAGAGATTTAAACTACACGAGTAAACTCACCTGAACGCGAAGCGTTTCAACATAATTGGTTCCATAAGCTCGTCTAGTGAAATCACACAAGTTGAACTGAATCTGATTCCAGCCGTCATCCAGTCTCATTGGCATAGTACATATAAATGGTTTCACGCGCGTAGTACTTTGATAATTACTTGCCCGGAACCTCCTTCGAATATTCTTATCATCGAGGATCTGCAGAAAAATGCCACTCAAAATGTCACACGGCGTACTTGAACCTCGAAAGTAAAATATTTCTTCAGGTTTTTGATAATCATAACAAGAAACGGGAGTTTTATGCCTAATGTCAATTTCGGATCGTTCGGACAGGTGACAAAAGTGGTCCTAAAACAATCATAAAATCATCCGACACTTACGTCACATTTGTTCCCATGATCTCAATCACTAATGACTGGATGTCGTTGTCGGTAATTCGTTTTATATGACCGTTCCTGACCTTTGGATTTATTTCCTTAACTTTCCTATGCACCTACCTTTTTATCCCATATTTGCAATGGTTTGCTTCCTACACTGAGTAGGATTGATAAAAATCCGCTCTGAAAAGTGTTCCTGAACATGATATTTTAGCGTAATTCACAAAACGTGTAATTTGGTATCCAAGATAACTACAGCGTTTGTTACTATAACAACCAAGATATGATAGGTTTAAACAGGATGGGACAGGATAGGACAGTTACCAGGACTTGCGGCTTGAACCAGTATAACGGTCCAGGTTCTTGCGTCTACGAACCACGTTTGTCTCGTAACGCTTCGACAGTTAGTTGATGGGTCCTTGGTGATGCAGGGGTACGGCCGCGGAGCAGAGACGCCAATCCGGTTTGCTGTCGATGGAAGCAGCACCATCTGATCAGTCACAGCCTAACTAGGAGGTCAGAGTACCCCTCCAACAAACGGTAGAGAACCTGCAGGCATGCGAAGATACATCAGGATGCTTTCGCTTTGATACTGTATTTATTGCTTGCATTGTTCAGCGTCACCTTGGCACGTTTCAGTACTATCTAGTACCACGATTCGCCAGTAAACGTTTACGACTCCCACGAGTGTTTTTGTCTACCTCAGGCAACGAGACACTAGGAGATCGCGCGCATATTGAGACTCGTAAGAAGATTTACCGGCAGGCCGTCAACTCCGGTTAGCTTCATTGATGAGCCCGCACCGTCCACTCTGTAAGTCCATTCCATTTGGGTTTGCACTTTCTCCTCACGGTTCATTATCATTTGCACGATATATTCCTTTATCGCACTTGCACAATGTCCGATGAACGTCCACCGGTAGACGATAGGGAGCTGGACCTACTGGCTATTAGTTTTAAGCCAGTAGCCATCATCCCCCATGACCCCGAAGTGTAGTTTGCAGCGTTAGAAACGCAGTTTGTCGCCCGTAGCGTGCGGAGCCAGCGCTCCAAATACGTTTACGCAGTAGAAGCGATCCCTGGCGACCGAATGTCCGCTATTAGGGATATTATCCTTAAACCACCGGAAAAGGATGCGTACGAAGTTGTGAAGGCCGCAATCCTTCAGTTCTATACCCCCTCTAACGAGGAGAGGTTGCGGCAGTTACTGGCTCGTCACCCGATCGGTGACACGACGCCAAGCAGGTATCTGGCGCGTCTACGCTCGATAGCCGGCCCAGCAAACGCCCAATCTGACATTGTCAGAGAGCTGTGGATCGAGTCGTTGCCACGTCACGTCCAACCGACGGTAACGGCTCTGCTGGAAGATTCCTCAATCGACAAAGCTGCGTCGATTGCTGATAAGATAGTTGCACGTGTCGGTAATGAGGATAATTTCCTCGGTGCCACGACATCGCAACCGTATAGAGGGAACAGGAATAAATATGCGGTACAGCCCTCACAGCCACGACCACATTGCATACACCAGCACTTGTCTTTCAAGGATAGAGTCCCGGTGCCCACAGCGAACCCCTATAAGGCTAAGCCTAGGTCGGAACGGGCAGCGCAGCCTGCCCACGTTCGCCAAGAGCAACCAAAGGCTCAGAAGCCACCCTCGCGCAAACCACCCAAAGCCCCAGATGACCCAACCGAGGGTTACTGCTGGTTCCATCATAGCTATGGACCAGGAGCTCGCAGTTGCAGGAAGCCCTGCACCTACGCGACGGGAAAAGGGTAAGCCGG
>UZAN01043959.1:20073-38638 GCA_900618425.1 Echinostoma caproni
TCCGCACCACTCCCCTCTCCGCGGTCAACAAGCTTCAATTTGGCTTCTTCCTTTTGCGTGAAGCACCGGATGGATACAAGCATCAGTGCACAAATGTCACGTTTATACAATTGAGATAGTAATTGTGACATTTTCGAGCAAAATTTGCATAATCTTTAGGGACATTTGCATTTGAAAATGTGAGGTCTTTTGAAAGTTTATTTTAATAAACTTTTATGTTGTTCTTACTCAGTGTATCTATTTTTGACTCCATATGATGAGAAAAAAACATTTTAATTATTGAGAAAGAGCAATTACAATGCTGTTTAGTATTCTGTGAATGACAAGGCATAATTATGAAATTATGGCACTNTAAGCAGTAGTAGGAAAGCATACAATGAGACGCCCTCAGCTATTTCTCTTTGGGTAAGTTACATTGCTGCAATGCGAATTCAGGCTAAAGTGAAATACATCACAATTTGGTCAAGCCCAAATTATGAAAGTAGGTTATCTATATCCTCCACTGAACTGGTAATGGAGTTTGAGGAAGAAAACGTTCATAAGAAAGGGTCAGAATAACATGCAAATGGAAAATGCGCTTCAATGAGGCCCTCAGATTATGTACTGGTACCTTTGGGTTCGTTACCTTAATCAGTGCGGTGTGCGAACCTTAAAAATATTGTTTTCAATCTTTTTTATTTATTGAATATAAAAATATGCAAAACACTTTAAGGAATGGGATCGCAGCTATATTAAATGTGCCTAAGAAAATAAAGAAATGATGAAAATTGACTGCGGTGGAGCGGTTCGAACCCGAGGCTTCCGGTGCAACATTTGGATGACCTCGATAACTCGACCAACCCGGATGTCCTCTTGGTGAAAGACACCAGTTTGCCGTGAATGTCTATAATTTTAGCTATTCAAAGTAAACGGAGAAGAATCGACGTATTTAGTGAATGATTTGTGGAGCTCAATATTTCACATCGTAGGAATTATTTCGCAGTTAGTTGGTCACTAAATGGTACATAGAATAATATCATTGGTGGAATTCGTCGAAGAATTCCTTCATGTCGTTTATCAGTAACCATGTTAATCCGGTAAAAGACTGCTTTTTTGGTAAGAGATTTATCATGAAGATGGTTGTGGGGTTCAACTGGATCGAAACACGGATGACAAGAACAGATGGGGGTAAGATTGTTTAAGCTCAGTACATTTAGAGCTACCATGTTAAATATAAAATGCTTGTAGTGACCTCTACAATGTGATAATTGCTTATCAGAGAGCTTACAATTTTCTACAATAACAAGGATTATAAGAATACAATTTTATAATCAGTGAACTAGTTCACGCTACTTAATTGTAGTTTCAGAATAAAAAAACTGAACCATTAACGAGAAATAATAGGCAATGCACTGAGCGTACGAACCCATTGAATTATAATTCCCAGTCACCGTTTGGGCTTTTGGCCAAATTGATGCGGAACAACTTATTGATGTCCACAACGCCAAAGTGTGTGGGAGAAGGAGAAAAAAGCAACATGAAGTTCCAGGTTCCGAAATTCGGTTTACGGCCAACGAAGAAACCAAACTAGGTCAGTTTATAAGATAACGAATAGATCACTAAATACGCTGATACCGAAGAATTTGTACGCAGCGGCGCCAACAGGGAAACATGAATCGCGGTGTAAATTAGTTTTAAGATGAGGAATCACTGATTTCGGGTACTAATACCAGCCAGTAAACGTTCATCAAAATAGTTTTTTTGAAAAATAGATAAACCGCTTTGATTGCTCTGATTTGCAAGTTGACAAGTAAAATAAATCACTAGTCATGGTGCTATACTTTAGAAAGCTACGTCAGTTTGCTTGGGATGGACCCTTCATTATAAAACACTGTAAATCGGCCATAGCGTGGAGGTGATTGAGGTTAAACGCATCTAACCCACAACAACTGATACAGAATCATCACAATTTTTTTTTCGAAACTTATTCGTCTCCAATCCCTTACTCGAGCTGGAACTGGAATTCATTTTACAGAAAAAACCTCGGAATTTTGCTGGAATTCGTGGAAATGATTGTTCATTGCAGATCGTAAGGGGAATTTTCATCATTGAACCGTACAGAGAGAACCCTCTCGCCAGAAAGAGACATTTCCCAAACCATCTTGAATGGTAAGTGCTTAATTTGTACAGTATTCAGTTGTCATGTGCTGATTGAAACCTTGTCACTTGGGTCCAAATTCCTTTGTTGTCATCATACGGAACGTCAGATTGATTTCGTACTAACGTTGGGAAATTTAGTCAGGTAAGCGACTGACATTCTAAGGTGACCTTCAGAACTTGTAGCGCGACTGAAATCGACCGCGGTTAAAAAACGCTATCAATACCGACGTTACCAAATTCGCAACAAAGGACCGCTTAAGCAGAAACACATTGAAGCCGTATGATATGTATAACGCAACCGGGATTCCACTTAAATAAACCTAAAAAATTGACATGATTTGTGGCTATCTATCGTGCCAAATACGGCATCCGATCAAACAAAGTTCAGGCGCGATGCAAAGCGTATTAAGTTTATGTTACGGTGGCCGCCTTGTGGGTGAGGGTAAGCTGGCTTCATGGATATCCCGAATTTTCCTACCCACGCGCGACGTTCTGCGGCAAGATCAGCATACATCTGGATCCAGCATGAATTCCTTTGGCATTTGCCATAGCCGGAGCAAGACCACAGTTTTCTGTATCCTTGCATAAATTGTCTAGCCAGGTTTTGTCAGTTCCTTACCAGACTTATGAAGTATGTGACCAAACCATGGTTCTCACCACCGTTGTATAATAATAACACTTCGATTTCTGATCGCTTTATTTTAAAGCTAATCCGACCATCGTAACCCCAGAATAATTCGTAAGCACCAGTTATTGAAGGCCTTCAATCGTCGACAGTCTTCGACTCTGAGTTGTCAATTTTTGCAGCCGTATAGCAAGACAGGACAAACTGCCCCGGAGAAAAAGTGTAGTTTGTCTTTAGACTAAGTTCATTTCTACGCTAGAGGCAATTCTTCAGCTCAAGAAAGGCCTTTCTTACAGTATCTACGAGCACTTATATCTCGTCTTTAAATCAATAATTATGCAAGGGTTTTGTCCTTCCAATGAATAACCGTCAAAGAGTCGCTAAGTACACACTTGGGGACACTTCAGTCTGTTGAAATAACCAGAAATTTCAACATCACCTGACTGATGTTCTCTTTGAACTTCCCCTGTTGGAAGTGATTGATTTTATTCTGAATTTATAAACACAGAAGTGATATAGGAGAGACTCCCAGTCATAATTATCAAAGAAATCATACCCAATTCCACATGAACCGTACAATGCTTATTGATTAACACATTCTACCGCCAACTTGATGGGCTCAACCCTCGAACCTTTTCTTGTTGACACCTTGACCAATTTAGGACAATTTCTCTATCTACGGCTAATAGTCCTTTTGAACAGTATCACCGTCATGTGGATTATACCATTTGCTTAGCTGAAATTGGCATTAACATTCACCTGTTTGAGTTCGTCAATAAAGTTAGCAAGTGAACTAGAGAACGACTGACTCCATATTTTGGCTGTTTATTATACTAGACTCCCAAAATGGTCAAACCAGAGAAAGATTTATGGAAAAGCAACACAGAGTGAACATTACATTACATATTCATAGGTTCCACTCACTCTATCGAGAGTATATCCGGCAGAAATCAAGGTGTATCTGTTCAGAATGTATTTCAAAGGAGCAACTAATGATGATAATCTTACTGGAAAATGTCCATCAAGAGAAGTCTATCTACCGTAAGTGGACTGAACAGAAGAAGTCAACTGAAATGCCGCAAATGGAGAATAAAGTCATTTTCATAAAACTCCTGTTAAAATTACCCCCTCTCACATGGTTAATAAAGTTTTATCCGCGCAATGAAATCCACCTTTAATGCCGCTCAGTAAAGAGGTGTGTTCGCTTCATCGCCAAACATCGTATGTCGTAGATAAGAAAAGCTACTTATATTGACCATATCTATGACTGTCTATCCATTCAAGTGCACCTGCGGTGCAAACGACAAGGCAGTTAGTTATCTCAACGTAATGAAGAACCCGATCCACGATGGTTCACACACGATGGGAGTAGAGCTGTGTCAAGCTTCGTCGTTGGTCATGTGGGAGAGACGGGACACTGGTGTGATATGTGCTCGGCATCCGCCACGCACCTTGCGATCAATGCGTCTTCGGACGTTAGCAAACGCAGAGGCAATTAGTATCCGACTCATGAAGCCCGAACTATGAGCACAACGAAAACTGATTCAAGCTCTCCAATTCCCTTGGCGAAAGGAAAAGAAAATCGCTTTTTCACCTGACCATGACGTAACAAAGCAAGTTCGGTTACGTCAGCCAAAAAGGTTTACTATCCAAATCCCCTCGGGCTCACTACCACTCACATGACTCGTCGAACCATTTTACGCTACTGAAATCGTTTGATATAAATGTGATTGCAAAGACTTGTGTTAAAGGAACAAACATTTTTTCTTCAAGGACATCATTTTATCAGTAGATAAAATGTAACGTCGAGGCCGACATATCCAGCTTCTAACGAGCGGTGAGAGTCTCCTTATGCAAACAGGACATTTGTCTGTATTATTGAACCATGAAAAATGCAGAAATATTCTTGTTTTGTTGCCGTACAGGCTTTTCATGTTCCGTTGACTTAGACAACCGCTCGTTTACAGTAGTTGCTTTGACAGTGTGGAAGTTCACCGTACTCCGACTGGGTAAATTAAAGCTATTGTCCATTTCTTGATCGCTTGTAGCCACGCCATGTGAGTTCGTTGCACGTAGGAATAATTATATGAAGAGGTGGGTGCAAAACTACCGACCATATGTTTTGTTTTTGGTTATTGTTAGACGAACAGGTATAGAAAAACTCTAGCCATTACCAGCCTCTAGTCGTGACCGTAGTTCGCCAAATGTAGCACTAAAGAATAATAATGATGTAACTCGGCTGCTCTAGACCATGATTCCGTATAATGGCTGAACAAACTGGAGCTGAGGACAGGATGAGTGAGCCGAAAAACATAAATTAACTAACCGTGATCAAACCAGTACCTCGCCAACAATATATACTTGCGTAGCAGGAAGCTCTTTGTATCTTAAAGCATGTCGCTTTTGTGATTGCGAATGACAACAACTTAGTGATTTTAAAAAAATCATTGCAGTTATACAGCTGGGAGAGGGACAACACATTATTGAAATTCTACTAATATTACCTTAAGCATTGAATAAATATAGAGAGAATTTTGAAGTCTCTACAAGCAATACATATTCCCAATAATCGTATTGATCCGATCGATTTATTCACCTTCAGATATGCCAGATGGAAATAGTTTGTCCAAAGGCCATGCCTCTTAGTACTTTCGTGCCAACAGCTCATGAGGAAACACGAGTTGATATTTCAACCGATCAGCTTTTAATTGCTATCTCAAAAAGCTCTCAGAAGAGGGAACGTAACTTTTATCTAAACCTGATGTTGAAAATCAGTATCACGTGATGTTTAATTGAAATGTCAAGCCTGTGCTAGGATGTTTTGCATAGCACACCAATGGACGTATGTCGTAAAAATGATTACCATGAACTTGATTGACGTGTAACTTAAGCCAAACAATCCGACAAAGTATTATTGTAATAGGTTTCATCTCACTATTTCTTTCCTATGACGAAAGATAACTCTTAGAGCGACTAAATAAAATCTATTTGATTAAATTTTTTAAATGTTTCACATTTATGTAGGGTGTTATGTTCCGCTAACCAGTTACATAGTATTATGGGCAGACAACAACCTGTACTGCAAACTTCGTTCATCTTCATATGTCACCGGACTGCATGATGGTTTGTGTTGCGCTGGACACGCCATAATCAGGAACTGAGATGCTCTGAATAACTTTTTGCATCTTATTTTGTCTCAGCAGCAGTGCAAAACCACCGATCCAATAGGTAATCGTTCCCCGTGAAGTGTTTCTGTAATGCCACTGAATCTGTGGTAAATGGACAATAAAAATGAGATGCATAACTTTCTGAAGCTGTCCTGCGGAACAAATAGTGTGAATATGAAGTTGGATAAAACACATTGGATTTGTGATGCATTTCTTCATAGAACGAGGATCATGACCCTTGTCTCCATGCAATCGGTGTGATTCTCCAGCAATTCTTGTCTTTCCGAAGTAGTCCAGTCAGTTAATGCATGGGTAACCAATAGTCTATCCCTATTAGGCTTTCCGATTTTGAAATCCATCTCATGAACTTTGGTCATTTTGATCGAAAGTACTTGATGAATAAAACCAAGTTGCACCATCACTAGATTTCGGATGAGTATTAATCCGATATCAATAGTTAAACCGGCCCATTGAGCTTGCCCTCTCGCGAATTCCGTGGCGCTTATGAAAACCCTACACACAATCGCTGTGTTGCTAAAGTCTTCTGGATACGCCTCAACTCGGTAGTTAAGTGCAGTTTTCTATGGATTCAAACCTATCATTATGTGTTTTACAGGTATTGCCGGCCAAATGAAGGAGGGTTATGATAATGATGATGAAAGGTAAATTTTCGTTGTGCGAGTTCAAAGCTGATCGGACCTGCTAACTGCCCATAGCGTATGCTAAGGTGAAAAAGAATGTACAATCAGTAAACTAGCCTAATACATCCGAAGAAGTCAAGAGTGTATTTTCGTGATCAACAAACGTTTTGAGTGATTTATGCAGTTCTGTCTTGGCTTGGGTGAGTATACAAATTATGAGTGTCTACTTTTGTGTCATATTTCTAGATGGATATATTAGGAATGCCATAAAAGTATTGTGCGCTATTCACCGATCCTACATGCCTTGTGGGTCTCATAGCAGGGT
Organism: Echinostoma caproni; assembly: GCA_900618425.1. NCBI lineage: Eukaryota > Metazoa > Platyhelminthes > Trematoda > Plagiorchiida > Echinostomatidae > Echinostoma > Echinostoma caproni. The sequence continues at coordinate 26,971 of UZAN01043959.1, forward strand.
GCAACACCACACGGATCATACGAGGGCTGAGCAAAGGTTTCCGAATAAACAAGTGTTATGTTTTACACAAAAATAAGCATTACATTTTCTGGAAGTATTCTCCACCAACGTTCAAATACACAGTTCCATGCACTCAAACCATTTGATGAAAAACCTCAGCCATGCCGAAGCGGGTAGCCTACTTCCGGTTAGTTCAATAGAAGCCTTCAAGGCAGCTGTTAGTGACTCTGATCGGATTCCACGTATAATGTGGTTGATATTTGGGAATAAAGTACTTTTTGTAGGCGCGTCATCGTCAAAGGCACCTGGCAAATGAGCAACACTCTCCTGTTGCCACTTTGAAACACATATGTAGCCATAGAAAAGCATCGCCCACATCCAGTGACATCGACTGAGTTCCATCCCCACAGTTCGAGTAGAACGACCTTCATGGCCTGTGAACTGTTTTCGGCTATTGATATTCGGTTCCGTCAGTTGTAATCACTGAACAATATGTACAATAGATGATAGTTCCCGTACCATTTGCCCCGCTTTTATGCTACTCGTAAATGTACCACGTATTTGGAAGCCTATATATCTCAGGCCTTTTTTGTATCATTCCTGAGAAAATGTTTTTCAGGTTAGCGCACTCTAAAAGATCACCTTTTCATCAATGCGTAGCGTTTGCATGTTTTCACTGCTTGGTTTCTTCTGAGCGGAGTTCCATTAGCTCGAGTTTGTTCTTTTCTTAAATGCTTCCCCAAAACTGATGAATAGGAAAGGTCGTTCGCTGGTGATTTCCGGATATATAGCACGTTGGTTAACCACAGCACTCTACTTCATTTAGGATGGTGATTTTTCACCTCAACTAACCATCCTTTGTGGCTGGTATCTACACCCCAGGTGATGCACTCGTAATCCTCTAGCCTGGAATTTTGCCAATTCTCTATAGATTTTCGTCAGTTTTTGTTCTCTGGCCCTCCCTGGGTCTGCATTTCGACCGCCCCCTCTCTCTCTCCCTTGCATGTCGGTCGTGTTTGCCACTTGAAAGCCAACCAGGCCACATATCACAACTGACTGGGACTAATTAGTTCCAGTTTTCTTGTTCCAGTATCATGTTTTGTTTTAGCTAATCAGTTAATTTTGTTTACCACCTAGCGTCTTTGTGAAAATTGTTAATCAATTCCGAAAGAGTAGGTTACACTGGCTGCTTAATTGACAGTTGTGTGAAGGAACCCAAAAAGAGCTTTACTGCTTTGGACTGACCATGCTTCTGATTCTAAGTCCGCGCACAAACTTCAACTCATCCGGTCATCCATACACACTAAAAAACCCAATGAGTGTGCGTGTTGACCGAGTCATGCTGGATAAAAACTCATGATCTCATGATATTTTTTAAAGTATAGCTCTATAAAAGAAACAGCCGTCATTCGATAACTGTACAGAAAACATCTATCAGAAATATCGATCAGTAGGATTTGCAAGTCAGTTCCAACCGCTGAATGCAAATATTGAGCGTGGTTTGTATTTTATTTTGATACCATTATTTACTCTCGTCTGAATCATTCCAGTCAACCACGGTTGAACAGTAACTCATCGGGCTGTCTTTGAAAGTGTCTTTATAATAAACCATGAACAATACCACTACCGGGTTAGTAGCTTCCATGTGAGAGCATAAGGTATTTGTTTTGAGATGCTTTATAATCTTACAAATAAGTTATCAACCTCGGCGATTTCATATAATCTAGCACTATCGTGGGACCTTAAAGGGAAGCAGCTGTTTTTTTTCAAATCAAGAACTGCACGCTCACACTCCCAATCGGAAAATCTAGTTTGACTTCTGATTGGATCCAACGAAAAATACTCTGTTGTTCAATTTTCCATTGTTTTCTTCCTCCATTCATGCCTCCCTCTCTAGTTTAAAACACATTCCGTCGATGGTATCGCAGAAGACAACACACATTTATCAAGCCATTGTGTGTGATGCGGTTTAATTTAGCCAACCGACGAACCGACAAACAAGCGTCCCCATAAATCACTATGTGTCCTCTCTTCACTCCTGACAATTCTAAACTGAAAAAGATCATTCATTCCAATCCAAATGATTCTTACACGACCCGGAAAACGAGAGGTTGTAAAGCGCGCTCCACTGCGGCCGAGCCAGACACGTCAGACTCAGTGTTATCTAATTTCGTTTACACAGTTCTTCACAAGCACACGTTATTTGTCGGAAACTGGAGGTTTGATCAGTTTATATGATAAAATACATGTTTTCCGCTACACTCACGAGAGGTGACAGTCATCAAACAACAGACGGTATTCATAGGATTTTGCAGACTTTGTATCCATTACAAAACGACATTTCTCTGAAAAAATAACTTCAGCCTCTAATCCTCCGAATTGCGGAATGAAAACATTGGGATAAAATGATGTAAGCAAAACTCGTATGGTTTCTGACTGAATCGATCTACCAGGGAGTTTTGAGCTTTTATATTCGAGAAGTTTTGTAATGATCATATAAAACGCCATCAACTCTCTGCCAGTATAATAACCGTGTAGTAACTTGACACAATTAATTTTTCCTCAAACTAAACTTTAACAATGAATAATAGAATTATTTACATACTTGGACATATTAAGTTGATTGTGTACAGTATTCGTAAAAAATACATATCTCCGTTCAGTTTTCAAAAGTTAACGATTTGATTAGGGGGTTATGCCATCTCACCGATGAAAGAATCACAAACTGAAAAGCGAGAATGCTAGGAAATACCAAGATTGGGATAGTTCACAACCGAGCCATGATCGCGGAGGCTAGTGCTGAGATGAACGAGGTGCGATGCCCACAACAAGCTCGCAAAGAAAGGGGTGTGCTACATCGTGTGCATTCCAATTGCGAAACAGTCTGATTCGCCGCTCGGTGTCCGAGTGGGTAGTATGCTTGCATTTGACCTCTGAGGTCCTGGGTTCGATCCCCAGCTAGGTCGATGATTCGCAGAGCTGATGAAACCCAAACAGGCTGAAATGGCGGCACAATGCATTCTAGCCTTGTAGTTTACGCTTCATTTGCTGTATACCGTACGAAATTTTTCTTTGAAATTAAATCAAATCCTCCATTACTCTCATGTAATTCAATTGTCTTAACATTGCAACAATTTTTCTTGTCGTATTCTTGATAGTTGATACGAATTATGTCACTGGTTCTCAAGGCCGTTCCTATTAGTCCTAAATAAAGTGTACGGACTTAAAAAATGGCAATGATAAATAGTGAACAGGTGTACTTACAAGTTTGTGCAATAAACAGTAGCATCAAGAATGCGCGCGATTTTCACTGGTCGTACTGTGCGCGTCCGCAGTTATTTTCTGTATTGGTACAACAACTTTATGCCTGCATTCTTTCCAAGTAATCGTGTGTTCGATATGCTTCGCACAGCCTTGTGAATTGCAATAAGCCCGTTTAATTTGATAATGTTTCCGTCCGAAAACCCGAAGCAGTTTGCATAATCAAGATTAAGCTTATCACGGTCGTGTCAGTTTGATGCGTTCATCTTCAATTATGCTTTAACTATTGCTTATGTTAACACTGCACATCCCAAGCCTGTTAGAGGCCCGGGATGAAAAAGAGCACTAACTTGGCTAATAATTCCACCTATGAAAGCACTGAGGGTAAGCACGTTTGCAGAGGAAACCTTAAAAGCTTTGTCGGTGTTCAATCTAAATTAATAATGCACTGACGCATTCAAGTATAAAGAAATGCGTGTTGTTAGACCAGATGGCGTGGAATTTGCTTTTTGTTTCTTAGAATCCCTAAACCAAAGGGAACGTAGAAAATTAGAAGTAAAAATACCAAAAACAGAGGAAAACTTGAAAACAATAAAATGTACATTCAAATCAATAATGCGGATAAAGACCGACAGAATGTTAGTGTAAGGATTCCGTTATGGGACCTTGCATAGATGCCTCCACTGTAACTTGTAACAGAATGATTTGACTTTTACGGGACATTTTGAGTCAAATTAGTTAACCTTTCTTATAATTTGTTAAACTATTGTTCAGCTGAATCCCACGTGATTTATCTTCAACAGATTACTGCTTTTGTTTTGGCGTTCCGCGTTCCCCGTTTTGTTCCGTATCCATGAGGAGCCTATCAAAGAGACACTGGAATGAGCGTCCAATTCACAACTGCAAGTGCATCAGGGCATCGTCACTGAATCTGTTTTTCCTTTCTGACACGAACCTCTCTGACCACCAGTGGTCGCTGCAGAGTAGTACAGTTCCTGGTTACACCCAAAACCAGTTTGCGAGTTATTTGCACGCAAACTTGGTTAAATGTAAATAAACATGGAGTTGATGACAAGCGATCGTAGAATTCATGGCTACATTTTTGATATGCTCTCAGGATATTGGACATAGTAAAATATGCAACTCAAAACGATTGAAACCTATTTACAAATAACAACTTCCTCTATTTCTTAGACGAAATGGAATAATGCAGACAACATTTTGAGAGGACTCATTTATTAATTACACGTTCTATGGGACGAAAATACTAGAGATAATAGGCTCAAAACGGTTGTATTCGAAATGGCAATATCGTATTGTTTCCTTCCCACGGGCCGGTTAATTTTACGCTTTAGACATAAACAACATCCCGTTAAAAACCACCCTACTTAAGTTCTATTTATAAGGGGGCTAGAACTTCACAATTGTAAGGATGCAAACTCAAAAACATGGCATTGCATAAGCTTCTATGTTCTTTCTTTCGATTTTATGATTTCAATAAGCACATTCTGTGACCTGAAATAGACTGAAATCAAGTGGTTTCCAGGTAACCAGATTGCTGGTTTAATAGAAAATTTCGAAAATAACACGACGGGAACAAGTCACACTGCGCTTACTTAAACGACGAATGCAGCAACTTGGTAAGATATGCGCAACTTGATTCACTTTCATCTATTCACTGGGTACTGCAATTTGCTTAAAATACAAAATCAGGTTATAATTTCAGTGGAATCTTCAAAGCTTCTTTCCATCTGGACAGAAAATTGCTGCGTTATGGTTTGCCGATAATCTGCGTTCGGATTCCGTGATGCTGGTGACTGGCTGGATAAAGTCATACGCTGAGTATATTTTTGCAGTCATCAACCAACACTTCGTAATATTGGATGGAAAACGAACTGCGCGTGGCAGTAGCCTCTTTGTGGTTAGTCAGCCTAGTGTTTCATTGACACCACCGTGAAATCCTTTATATTCAATGAAACAGGTTAACAAGTACACATTGTGAAACGTTCCATTATGTTTTATGACTAGCCTTATCCACCTCGCATTCCACTGTCGTATGGGTGTCCTAATTAATTGGAAACAATAAAATATTTGGAATGATCTCCGTCATCCATTAAAGAAGTGCGCGTCGTTTGATGTTCTTGGTTTACTTCACAGACTCAGCAACCAAACTGGGAGTTTCTCTTTTTTAAATATATTCATTGCATCAATGCGGTTCAAACATGGTGGTATTTTATCACGTAAAAGTACTTTCTAATGGATACCTGGATGCAATACCGCTTTACAAACTTGGTTTTGTTAGCCAGCAGTATGATATTCAATGTATGAAGAAGGGAAAAGATAAATTCGTTTCAACATTTTTGGGTACACTAATGATAGATTAGTTGAAACCTCAGTTGAAAACTGAGATTCAAAATAAAATATCAGCTAAATAGTACACCACCCAAGGGGGTAACAGAATCTAGTAGTACAAGAAGCGTTTGCTTGCAAGACAGTAATCCAAACAAGGACGGTGAAATGCAGTCAGAGCAATCAGAGTCAGTGGTTGTCAAAGTGTGAGCCATAGTCAGCGGCAGGTCAGTGGTAACGAGTGAGAAAAAGAGGGCTGAATCGAAGTTTGATTTGTAAAAGAAAGGCATGTGAGGAACGAAAACGAAACGGACTCTGAGTAGTATGCAGCAGTCGAAAAGAGGTACATCTGAAGTATATTTGCTCAAAGACACTTCTCGAAACACATCTTGTCTTTAAGTGTTCCGCTGTCACGGACAACGAAAACAGCTTCTCGGATGTTGTTTATCTTACTTGTTCTTTGCATTTTGGTGGTAATTAGACAGGTTTTGAGTAAGGTACACCAAATGCCCTATCTGCATAACAGTTTCTCCCTTGTAGTAGATTTAACAGCAGAGGGGCATCATTGGCAGTACTGTGTTACTTGCTTAATTAAAGTAAAATGCGATTTCTTTAAACGAAGATTCAGTTGATGTGTACCCAGAAAACCAATATGTTGCTCTGATGAAGATCGTACACTCTTTTCAGGGCTGAAAATGATCTTAGTTTCATGTGAAACCGATTAGATAGATACTTCAAATGTGGTTAATAATTAAATCAGTTTTACCATTTCTCCCGAAAGTGATAGGTTCAATCAAGATTTTACCAGAATAGTACATCAATGAGTTGTCAAAGGTTTACCAGGTGAAAGTCAAAAACGAAAGAGTTTGTCGTATACTGTCACTTGCCAATGGATTACAGGACAAACGTCTAGGCGCAGTACCTCTAAAAATGTCAAGTTTTGATTGTGTATTCCCTTCTTCATGAGAGTAAGACAGAAAAATTTCTTAGCTATTACTTTCAGATTCCAAAAGTTGAACAATTCCCTTTGGTGAATGATTTGAATTGTAGGAAAGAAAATTAAACAAATACGTTTCATTTCATTGCATTGGCAGAGGAAATAGGAGTTATTCACGGAAAAAGTGAAATACTCTTTGAGTGGGTATTGATTACAAAAAGTAACCAGTGCACCATGAAACCAGTTCAAAACAATGATCACGAGTTTTTGGAAGCAGCTGTGTGCTGAACTGAAAACTCCTGATAGAGCCCGAAATGAACTGCCATAGTTTTAGTGCAGAAATTGCATAACCAAACTGGCATTTTTAGGGTACGATGAACGCGTACCAATGATCACTGACACATGGGATAACATATTCAACAAAAACAACGAAAGATATCGAGGATTTTGGTTGAACATGCCACGCTAATGGAAGAGAAGGAGTGAAAATGTACTCTGAGGTGATTACCAAAGCAACCAACAGGTATGGCAGAAACCTTCAAAAACGACTGTAATCAACACTTCATTCCGTAACTCAGAATGAGAAAGTACACTAAAAAGTTAGCGATAGAGATACTGATGGCTGACAGCTATTGAACCAGCTGGAACGATAAGCGTGAAAAACTCTATCATTCACATATCCCTTAAAACAATGGTCAGCAAAACGTGATATTTTTCTGTGGGCATACAAGACTTTCCTGCAAGGAGAGAGAAATCTGTGGGCAGTTTACGTTTTCAGTGAAACATATTTTGGCTTCGTTCTGAATCGTTCGTTGTTTAAGCAAAACGTCTTCTCATGGATTTCAACTAGCTCTACAGTCGGGTTCCTAATTACATATATAACCCACCTTTAAATCTAGCAAAGTTGTGCAACGCATGTAAAAGCAAGTCATACGGTATGGTCCAAATACGCCATCATTACAAATTGTAAGAAAATACACAGGAGCGATTAACCTCTCGTGTGGTGTTTCTTCAACAGGTCAATACATCACAATGTTTGCCAACTGTTTCGTCGGGGGGAGAGCGGGGGGTGCGGGGTGATAAATCAAGACAAGTTGGAAAAGAAATAATCCACCTTCCAGTTTCATGATTGTATGTTGCTCACACTTTTGTCCTCACATATATGCACTGGTTCGGGTCAGTAGGGATTGGTGGTTGTGTCGTGTAAGCCAATGACCGTTGGTGTTAATAATGGTGTGGGTACTTGAAATTCCGAACTGTCCCCCATACAGAAACGGTGAGATGGCATGTAATTCAGTTCTACCGCATAGAATATCACTTTGTGTTTTTGAGAGGGTATCGTGGCAAACATGTGATCAACATGTATTCACATGTTGGTAATTAGTTTCACAGTGCAAACGGATCTTACCATTTGCTCTGGAGTAGACGTTTTTACTCACAATGCTACATTATAAAGGTGAATGAATAAAACGTTAAAATACAGTCGTATTTTTGACAAAAATTGTAGCAATACTTCAATTAACATTGTGTCGTGAGAGAGGTTCTGCCGATGATAATATATTTGCTACACATTATTACGACTGTTTGCGAATTACACGTCTATTTCAGGTGATGGCATCGAAATATTGGTAAATATTCGGTTATGTGAGGTTAAAATTTGCCACAGGCAATCAACTTATTAATTTTACGTACGACTGGGGAATTTTCGTTGCGAATACCTGATATTGAATGTTTAATGCACTAGTGTGTATTTGGAATAAATGTAAGCAATCCCGTCAAAATTGCTATCCTAAACGGTTTCGATACAAGTGACAAATTTGAGATTTTGAACGAACTTTAAAATCGGATCATGGGTTTGATCCTTATTTAACCAGGGCAGGGTGAGCTTTCTCGCGTTACATCTGCCAATTCGGTTTTTGCTGTTTTGTGGGTGAAAAAGGCAAAATTATTGAATCATGCTAACTGTAAAACAAATGAATTTCTGATTATGATGAGATACAACAATCTTTCAGCACCTGTACGAGTGCATTTCCTTATACATTTAGTTTGATTGTTCCTCAACGAATCATGGTGAAATAATGATCTATTCGTTCCTTTATCAGCGCTGGTTTTCACCTGTCACACCCGAGCGGTTCATGGTAGTCTAGCTCTCTAACGATTCTGCATTGGAAATTTCAGAATGGCTTTCAGTTATTGCCGCTAGATAATTCTTGAATGATAGTTACCTCGTCTGCGAGTGATACCTTATCATCTTTCGACCCCTATCTCCGTTCACTGGTGGGCCAAGGAAGGTCAGGCTATCCTGTTGCATAAAATCACTCAATTCAACGCACTCCTAATTGAAGAGACTGTGCCAGTTTTGGAGGGAATGAGACTTTAAGGAGTTCAAAGTATAATTCTCATAGACCGTTTGTTACACCTTTTCCTTATTGATAAGCAGAGACAGAATAAAATAGACGTGCGAGATGCTTCATTATATTAGGATCTGGCTCATGAGGGAACTAGGTCAATGAGAGCCGCCGAATTATAGGAAACTATTAAATTAACGTTGACAACAGTGGATCCTTCCATATTTTTGATTTTTCACTTAATCCATTCATTCAAAGATTTATTATGAGAATAACTTACAAGCTCATGCTTTTCTGGTCCCATAGGTTCGTGCGGTGAAGTAAGAAACAGTGACACATACAATTCTTTGTGTAAAATGTCACGTGATACATGCGTTTTCCACTGCTTCACACAGCTTCACTTACGTTGGAACGTAAGATATGCTAGTGTTTCATCGAGCCTCAGTTTGAAAGACTCAATGCTTGGAGCACAGAGATTCAAAGATTTATTATGGGAATAACTTACAAGCTCATGCTTTTCTGGTCCCATAGGTTCGTGCGGTGGATTAGGAAACAGTGATACATACAATTCTTTTTGTAAAATGCCACGTGATACGTGCGTTTTCCACTGCTTTACGCAGCTTCACTTATGTTGGAACGTAAGATGTGTTTCATCGAGCCTCAGTTTGAAAGACTCAATGCTTGGAGCACAGACGACGTAGGATGGTAGAGAGTTCCAGATCGAACACACTCTGACTGCGAATGACTGACGCCGGCATTCCAAGCGGCATTTTGAGACCACTAGTTTAAATGGGTGTCCTCTAAGATGAACGTTGGGTGATAATTTCAAAAGCGGGCGACACGGATGGCTTGGGTTTTGCATTATTTGGTACACCATAATCATATCTCCTCTGATGCGCCGGTTATGATTGGAATATAATCCCAGTGACTTTAATCTCTCTGCGTATAAACACCGATTCAACCCCCTGACCATTTTGGTGGCCATCCTTTGTGGACGCTCCAGCATCTTGCAATCACGCTGTAGCCATGGATTCCAGGCCTGGATAGCGTATTCTGTGAGTGGTCGAATGTATGCTGATAGTAGGCGGGGGAATAAAGCTGACTCAAACCGGCCGAAGACCCGCTTAAGCAAGCCGACATTCTTTACAGCTGCGTTGGACACCTTGGTGCAGTTGTGTGAGCAGCTTAAGTTTTCTTGAATGATGATACCCAGGTCCTTCTCACTTGTGGCGTGTGGCAGTTGTTCGTTTCCGAGGAAATATGAAAATCTCCCCCTGTGCCGTAGGGATAGAACCTTGCATTTTGGCACATTGAATTCTATATCGTTCATAAGGGACCATAGATGAGCTGCATTCAACGTTTCTTGGAGTGCCAGTGAGCCCGTTGGTTGCGTTACTGTATTCCAAATTTTGGCGCCCTCCGCGAACAGTAATGATTTTGGCCCCAGAGCATTCGGTAGATCGTTTATGAACGTTAGGAAAAGTCGCGGGCCAAGCAAGGATCCTTGTGGAACCCCACAGGTAAGGTCTATAGGACTGGAAAGCGAAGCAGAAACACGAACCGATACGGTCCGATGTCGGAGAAATGCTTCGATCCAGCCAAGCGCGAGGCCCCGAATACCGTGGTTATAGAGTTTCCTCAGTAGAATGTCGTGATTTACCCGATCGAAAGCTTTTGAGAAGTCAAGATAAATTACGTCCACCGCGTCACCATCATCAACTGCTCTTGTCCATTCTTCTCTTGCTATCAGCAAATTGGTAGCGCAGGATCGCTTCTGCCGGAATCCATATTGATTTGGTGACAAAACATTGTGCTTCTCTAGGTGTTCCATCAGCAAATCTGCTACTATGGACTCCATGACTTTGGATAGCACAGGAAGGAGGGTTACAGGGCGGCAGTTAGCGGGATCGCTACTGCAATCACCTTTATAAATGGGTGAAATTACTGCCTGTGTCCATGACGGTGGGACTGTGGTGTAATCGAACATCCTCTGGAATAGGAAGGCTAGTGGCTCAGATATTTGATTCGCCAGGCAGATAAGGGTTCGGGATGAATATTGTCTGCACCTGGCGATGTATTCTTCCTCAGGGCCACTAGCTTTGTTTTAACCTTTTCGGCAGTGAATGATACGGTGGTCAATAAAGGATGTTGCATTTGTTTCATCCTACGAGGGAGGGAAATTTGTTCATTAGTTGACGTAGCAAAAACGTGGGAATACTGGTTCTTCAGCATTTCAGCGGCTTCCATCGTATTAACTGTGACTTTCCCAGAAGAACTGAGCACCGGTATTCGGGCTGAGTTAACATGTTTGTACAAAAGCTTGGAATTTGAAATGAATCTTTGTGCTAGAGATTCTTGATGGTTTAGTTTATCTTCGCTCACCAACTTGGTGCAATGGTTTCGCAGCAGTCGGTAATTGTTCCGGGTGCATGCATTCGGAAGTCCTTTTTAATTCCTCCAAGCGAGGTCCCTCAGAAATATTCATTTCTTTGTACGGCTTCGAATAGGAGATTTCCGGTTGCTGGGTTTGGTAATAACTTTTACCTGCGTTACTGACGCCAGTAGTTGTTGCAGACGGTCAGTAAATTCCTGCTACACGGATAAAGGGTTGTGCTCTTCCCTATGATATATCCATTAGATGGAAGGAGCCAAGCTCTCCAACTTTGCGTAGTCTATGAATGTGCGAACGTTTTGGATTTTGGGTTGATTGCTTTGACAGAAGCGTAACAAATATATTTGAACAACAGTACAGCATGGTCACTGCGTCTCAGAG
>UZAN01043960.1:17337-38633 GCA_900618425.1 Echinostoma caproni
ACTAGGCCAGCTGAACTGTTCGCTGAAGTATTCCACTCAGAGATCGAGTCGTTATCCCTATTGTGAATAGCTTGGTCCATCTTATCGCAGACTGTTTCACTGACAGGAGTTTGCCGACCTCCCGTATTACGTATCAGTCGGAACAGTCTTTGACTATTCGCTGATACATCTGCTACTTTCATTTTACTAGGTATTTTTGCCCACCAGTTCTCACGGTCCCTTTTAAGGCTTTTCGTGAGCTGACGTTGTAGATGACACTTATTTTGATCCTGGCAGTCCGGGATTTGTCGTTTTTCTCCATCAAAACTAATCGCTTCTGAGATACTCTGGTTATCCAGGCCTACGTGATGACGCCTACCCTGGAGCGGCGTGTTACAGTTTCTGGACACCTGCGATCAATCGAATGTGAAAGATGACGTCAATAACGCGTGTACGCGTTTGACTACACGCCATTGGTGGATCGTGTCAGCCAATCCGAGACAGTGCAGACAGAAGTAGAATTATGCAAGCAATACTGAAATATGATTGGTAGAAGCCCAGATAACCAATGACCTTCTTTTGTACATATTATTTAATAGCTTTCATTCCTTCCCATCAAGGAACTACGAGTTGCCAGTCTTGCAGCGTTTTTCTCGCGTCTCGTTCGCTTGGGATACTGCGAGCTCGTGCCACTGCGGTCCAGTGCTTTCATGATCCAGTCCGTGATAGCTGAACCTTGATTCGTGTCCTGTGATTTCTATTGCGTGTTTAGTGTTCCGAATACCGTGCGTACTACGTTTATAATTCCAGAACACGGTACTGGTCGGGGGTAGATGTCTGTTTCCCATGGCGTTCAAGATTTGATTAAATTGTAGTTCATATAACAAAATACCTCATTTGAAACAAGTTTGCAGAATTCCGACAAACACACAGGATATGTAATGAAGCGGTTCACTATGAGATGCGCATTCTTGTGTTCACCGTTTCCGAAAGCAACTGTTTGCTCCAACATGCATCGTTCATTTTTGGTCCTTAAAACAAACCACTGATCGCATCTTTTTGCGTACTACTCACAAGTGAGTAGTATCTCACAACACTACTACTACTGCTGCTGCTACTACTACTATTACTACTAATACTACTACAATCGTTACAGATATCCAATGCTTCCGATGGGCTTGAGGCTCAAACTAACAAGCAATATTCGCTACGGAATGTATTACTCGCCTAATCTGATCTCACTGCTCATCTACACCACCACGTTGAGGCGCGTTAGCTCACGTACTAGCTCTGACTCATAGAGTGCACGAACTACTGGAACAGATAGTCGTTGATGAGTTATCCGAGTTTGCTGGTTTTGTCGCCGACCAGTCAGTCAGAGAGTGAACTGCATCACAACTAATGCGCGGTCAGACTCAACACAGGTGGTCCAACAGGACCTGCCATTTTGCACTGAGCCATGCCAGCGCTAGCTTACTGCTATGTGGTCGATTCGCGTTATCGTACCAGTTGCCGTCCGTCAAGAGCTGTATCGGAAGTTGGTGCTTGATGGGGACATATGATTGCACACATACCGTTAAAGAAAGATCAATACGAATGCGTGACCAGGGCGCCGCTGCAGTTTGCCATGATTGGATTTCAGTGTTTGGCGGTAATTCAACTGTCATTAAACATTTGTGGCAAGTTTTCAATTTACTGATTCATAAATGGCCAATATTCTTCAATTCGAGCGATCGGTTTCATACCAATGATGCATACGGTGATCTTGATGAAATTGTTTCAACCTAACTGACTGCAAAGTATTTGACATCACAACTCGTTTACCGGGTACCAAACATCGTTGTTCAACAGATAATATTAGCCTACTTTTGAAGTCCTTGGGCCACTTGGCTCTACAATATAGAATGCCCCATCTGGCAATCATCTGTCCTTCGATGTCTCATGCCAGATCGTTCCAGGGGTAACCGCTAGGGATATCGCATCTTGAATGTCGTACCGAGTATCAGAATAAGCGGCGGTTGATACGACTACATCTGACTGCAAACCTTGTTGTTTTTGTGAAGCGTGGTGATTGCTACGCAATGCGTTCTGTAGTAGACTGTTCGTTAAAACGTTGTAGTCCATTCTGAATGTTATTGTTTGTTTTCTCAGAATTGTACATGCACGAAAGTGTGTATCGAAATGGTGGAATCGTTCGGTGCAATTCTGTATATGCTGATCCCGCGAGTTCGTTAGGCAAAGAAATGATTGAACAGTTGACCGGCATGGTAAATTCCAATTGTTACAAATCGATGTAAATCTGAATTGCGACCTTTCTCTCGTTTTTTTGCAAGCTTGTCCCTAATTGCGAATGAATAAGATGACGTGGAGGAGTAGAGGGTAATCGCTATTCATTAGTTTTATCGAACGGATGAGCTGAAATCATTCTCTACGCGAAGAAACTTGAAAACGTCTAAAGCCAACCTGGTTCTCACGCGTGCACTCTTCTCGTGCGGCAGACAATCGACGGACTTTGACCCTAGCGAGAACTTATATCTTTTCCCGGGAAACTTCCACTTCAGATTAAGGAGTGGCATCAACTGGGAATATTGGCCCAATTGAGGTGGAAGTCTATTGGTCAGATGTTGATGGGTCACAGATGGTTGATAGCATTCCCGGTGCTCGAACTCAGTCATCTCAGTGACGGACTAAGCCCTGAACAAACTTTCCTAAATGAGGCGACAAAGTGAATCATGGAATAGAAAGGCGTGGATGGGATTATATAGGGGCTCGCTCTGTTCTGGTTGGAGTTTTTGTGATGCACTTGGGTGATTGAGTGACCCGAACCAATAATCTGAAAAATGTAAAAGATCCCAGCCCATATATTCATTTCATCTGCACAAGAAGACATATGTGGACAGAATTTATATTGGTCATCAATTCAGCGGGCTCTCATTCGGTTGTAAACGCACATTCATGTCATGTCATGTCAAACGAAGAAACATGAGAGTTGAAATGAGTCATTTGCATGAAGTGATGGACAAGTGAATTGTGTGATTTCTGTTTAGTTAGGGGTTGAGGTCATAGAACTTGCTGTACAGAAAAGGGATGCGGGTCAATGCCAAAGTAATTCGGGATAAGTTTTCTAAATCGAGAAGGTCTCGATCCTGAATGAAATGTGTTGGCACGATAACAGACACTGGAGATCATCGGTATCATGCTAACCAAATCCATTTCCATGAGCCTGCCGACCGGAGTGTGAACGCCATAGATGCGTGCCACGTATCCTCCCTCGGTTTCTGACCCGGAGCTGTCAATTGGTGAGGTTCATAGGTACCCAAAACGCCCGTTAGAATAGATGCTCCGTTATTGCTTAGAAAAAACAAGTGGGAGGTCGAATCAAATGGATGAAACTCTTTTGGGGAAGCAGAGCTGTGGTCATTCACGCCTTAAAGATAATGCCAGCCGAGAGGATATGCCTTACAATTTCTGGACAACGGACAACAGGCCAATAGTATGAATCAATCAAAGACCATGCAGTTCTAACGGAAGTCGTGTGACTCGAAAAACAAGAACGGTGATTGGTTTATACTGCTTTGACCAATAGTATTCTGTTGACTTATACATTAGTCCCGGTGATTATTTTTTCATTAAATGAGCCACTACTTTGTGGTCATTCTCCTGCATCTCGGTAACGAACGATTTCTGCATGTGATTGCCCGTAGGATTCCGTGTTTGATCTGTGATGGCGATACGGTAATCAAATTCGCCTCTATTCCAATCTCTACAGTGCCTCTCAAGAAAATTTAGAAAAAGTCATCCATTTTTAACACGAGTTAACATCGTCTACAACTGTCAAAAAATGAAGCCGGTGATTTAAATCTTTAACGGCTGATCCATTGACGTGGCACATATTTACCTCGGTGACTTTAGAAGTGTAGATGTATGGACAAGATTACTGTTTGAACTGCAAAAAGCCCCAAATGACACTCCAGACTATCGTTGACGAGGACCAAGGGTTGTTGACACTCAAGTGTCATAGATCAATGCCTGAAAAACAATCATCAAGCAGTTGCAATATTTTTCAGCTTCACATAAACAATCGAGCATTCATAATTCTTATCCGCATGTTGTAGGTGCAGTGGGGGACATTTTGTCAGAATTTGCCCACATATTCAAAGTGTCTGTCAAATGGAAAATAAACTTGGACCCAAAGAAACACATTGTGGGTGAAGAAATGTAATTCCATTGCAAATGAAGCAGACCACGCTCGATAACGTGTTGCAACTCGATTTTCCACAGTTATCTCTTTCCACTCAGTGAAAATCCAGTTGTGATGTAATGGGAACAAGGCTGAACCCGAATTTGCAGAGACGTGGTTTCACTCAGCTGGTAAGGAAGCAATATAATATGCTACTTGCGCACCATGTCCATCTCCAGGACTTGCCTGAAACGAATCCATTTGTTTACAGCTACGACATGAAGGATGTTTGCCAGACCGGTATTGATAATTGTGCTTTCTCACTCCAAACGTGATTTTGTTGTGGAGTGAAACGACCGTGGATATTTGTTTGATCCGCTTTCCCTGACGCCGCCGGGGACTTGATGAACAATGGGGGAAAGAACAATGCTTGTTTCAACAACGTCAGTAGAATGCACTGCTGCCCAATTCAAATTCAACTCTACCAAAGGATTAGCTAGTACGGTTATCATCCCACAATAATTTTCTGAATGTCGAATTCGTGGAAATATCATCTGTAGTCAGGTTGACTACTTTATCTATCGGATGTTTCACTCAGACAGAGAGGGGAGCTTCGCGACTATACTATATGAGTTTGGGAGCCATCTGTGAAGTTCGCTTCACTGTGTTACGCTGTATAATGATGACGATGATGAATGGAATGTTTTAGGAAAAGTTCTGCTCTCTCCCCGGCAAATAGAGGCGTGCTTCCTGAATGTCGTCTCTTTGTGACCAAGTCTTTTTGACAGACCGTTTGAAGGTATAACCAAACTCTGACAAAGTGTCCCTCACTGCACATCCAACAGGCGGATGGGATCATCAATGCTTCGTTGTTAATTCTAAAGTTGAATAAAAGCCATTTCAGCCCCATCCACCCTCTGAATCGTGGGTACATCTGAAGAGAAGAAATTGAACCATCTGTTTGTGATAGTGAACACAAGTCGCAGGAGTCGCTTATCGTAATCGGCGTCAATTCTGAATTATCGGGATATATGCCAGTAATTCAAACGTCTGAATTCACTTACTATGGTCAAAGTAACCCATAAGCCGTGATGGAAACCCACACCTGTATGACCGACCTGTTCAAACAATTTGTCATGTTGTCTGCGAATTTCAGTAAATCATTTCACTCGCATTCAGATGCGGCAATCTGGAAGTTTTCTTCAATGCGCGACTAAATCCATACGCATAAGTGAATCAATGATTGTATTGAAGCATTTGTCCATCAGGATAAGCAGATGAACAAAGACTACCGGTGTTCGTCGTGCGTCATTTTGGCGATCGGTTTATTTCGGCGACGAGTGTATGGTGTTCGACGAGCCTTGGAAGGCTCATAAAAAAGTCATTAGTGGTGAGAATTTCCCAAAAGGATTTATTCCACCAAATGAAAGAGTTTCTCACCCGTCGAGATTACTCATTTGGGCAGGAATAAAACACGGTCAGCCTTGTCGGTGGACATCAGTCAAAGGAACCATGAATGGTGGGAAATTTGCTTCAGTAATTACGAAAATGTTTCCAGAATTTCATGAAAAAAATCGTCTGGAAAAGTTATCGTTTTTCAGGATAACGCTCCGTGTCATGTTTCACGAGAGGTTAAGAAATTGATTTAGTTGAGGAGTCTGATTAATTTATTATTTGCTTTTAGACTTCAGAAAAGATGCGTGACTCCAAGGTTTAGTTCATACAACTCCCTCCTAATAGCCCGGATCTCAACGTGATTGAAAATCTGTTTTCTGTTTTGAAAAGAGAGGTCAATGGGCTACCTACACATTGGACAATGGAAGCAAAAGTGCGATACGCAATGGAGCACAAAATAGAAAATGACTTCCTAACAAAGTTGGTGGGTTTGACACCGAAGAGACTCAAAAACGTTCTAAAGAACAAAAACAGACTACTCGACTACTAGTGTACACAAACTTTACATCTTGCTTATTATTAATGTTAATTTGTTGTAAATAAAGTCTGTTCTATCCCCTTAACTTACCTCCTAACTCGTCATGCTGTAGGTCAACCACTACTGATGAAATGGGAGTATCTTGTACATTCTGAGTTATTCCATCTGCTGAGTATAAACGAATCAGGAGAATCACTGCTATAATGACTCAGCAAGGCTTGTTTATTATTATTTGGAAAAAATTTACTCTAGTATAAATACTGTTACCTATAAGAACACACAAGTGTTTCACAGGGACCTGTTGCTTCAGTTTCGATTAGACCTGTACGTAGCGTCACGGAAAAACGAACAAGCAATGCTGAGATTAGGTGCAGAGTTTTAGGTAATCGCGGTCGCCCACTGCAACACCTGGTTGACGGAGGCTTGCATGTCGCCAGGGTGAGATTGCCACGGTGCGCGTTGTTTGCCGAGGCACGTATTGGGTGGGAAAAGTAGAGAGTGGTCATACCGGGACCTGGCATAAGGGTATGAAAACCTTGAATTAGGAGACTTGCTGAGCTGTGTCACATAATGCTTCCTGGACCGATGCTTCGATGCTGAATGACACGGCTGAGTTCCGTAAATAGTGGCGTTCGTGCAACTACCCAGGACCTTTGCAACATCGTCGTCTTCGTGAACTCTCTCAACTCATTCTGAAACCGTCTTCAAAAATAGAGTACACGTTTATTGGGTGTAGGACTGAAAGCTGATTTATTCGTCAGTTACGCCAACGGGCGTTTTGCCGGGACAACTAGAGGAAGAGAAACGCACCCCTCTCAAAAAACTCGGCTCAGTCTACAGATTCACGCAATCGTGCTAAGTAAGAACTCGTCATCTATCGCACTGTCATCAGAGTGCAATTCTAAACTCATCCACAACCGACCACCGATTCATCATGACCACTAGGAAAGCCCTCCAAATGATATCGCGGTGATCGACAGCTTCGCAGCTACCTTACACAAATCCCCTCATCTTATAAAATAATGCGCCTCCAACAATTCCAGCCAATAACGTACCCGATGTGGCTAAATATCAGATTAATGGAATTGGCTATTACTCTCGTCCCATACGTCGTTGATCCGACAGAGTCAACTAAAGCATGGTTGTCTTAATTTTCATTCAATCCAAAACTTCTGAAGATTGGGTCAATCTGAATAACGAGATTGATAAACAAAACAATCGTTGGATGGAAACACTCGTCCACTCGGTGTACACGGGATCACCACATGTCGTCCCTCCACTGCCTGTATTGGCCACGGCGAGCTTTCCTCGTCCAATACAAATCCACATCCACAACACCACATGAACAGCGTTGGAAGTCACGAAATTTTGAACAGGTCCAGTCCACGTTTCGTAGAAATAGATCTCACATTTCGTTTATCCAGAGAGTGAGCCACCTATCTGCCCAAGCGAGCCAGTTGCTTCTCAGCGAATCTGACATTCGATCACTTTCCCCTCCCCTCGTTCAAACATCTGCCCAAGACCCCGAAAAGTCATTGTATTCTTCTCGCACAATATCTCACTCTCTCTCTCGCTCCACACAAAAAACGGTATTATACGTAGGAACGGTGACGAAAATAATCGCACTTATCTGCTTTCTCTGAATTGGGAGAGGTGCTACCTCAAGGTTGCACTTCACACCATCTGCCGTGAACATTTCACCAAAGTATGCAATTATAAGCTCTTTCTGAACCCTCGCAAGAAACATTTCTCGATGCACAAATAAGTCCCAAATGTCAATCGCGGACAGTACACAACGCTTTTCCTACTGATCAAACCTGTTCCACAGCGATGTTCACATGGACAGCGGAACGCGCAATCAGCTCCAAGAGAAAAAAGAGAAATCTCGGGTCGAATCATAGCATGGATATTGAAAATCAATTAAAACAGTACAGTACGTTAACTGTAAGAATCTATGGAAAGACAGATCGATATGGCAACTTGATCAAAAAGAAATTTGAATGCATCCTCTGTGTGTCTCAACTAGAGAGGAACACATTTGGAGCGGGGTGAGATTTATTGAAAAGCGCGATGTACGCAATGAGAGATGGAGTAAAACGCAGAGGCACCGCAGCGTTATGCAGCCACATTTGCAGGGCACCGGTAGGCGGCTGTTATATTGTCTAACACAAATGAAGATAATTTCAACAACAACAACAGAAATCCTAATCACCTAATCGTAGTAAGGTGAATTTGTCGGACGAACGTGTCAAACCAGTCTTCATAATTTTCCGATTCATCTTTTCAAACAAATCGTCGTAGTTCCGCCATGGGAAATCGTCTCCCTTAATAGTGATGGTCAAGCGTGCGTGCACAGACGAAGACGCATTGAGCAATTCAATCCGCACGATCACGTAGCTATATGCGAAGGATCCTTCCGGTAAAGCTGGAAACGCTTCGTCCATCTGAAGAGTTGATTAGAAACGAAATAAGAAAATTCACGCTTTCGGCATTCAGGTTGTCGTAATCGAGCATCAAAACGACTGATCTTAAGCGGAAGTGACCAAAAAGAGAGTTTACAGAGTAGTGTGACTGATGGTACGAGATAATCACATTTCCCCGCATCATGTTCCACGTTGAAGCAAACATTACCACAGCTCCTTCTCCCAATTACAACTCGCCGTCAACTATCCTTTCACACACTCCCTCTCAGACACTCATTCTCCCCCACACGCAAGTACACACTCAAACACGCACTTGAAAGCAAACTGGAAACAACTCACTAGTCAAACCAACACACACAACAGATCTCTACGGATTACAACTTACCATTTCTTTCAAGTGCTCAACGATAACTTTGCTTGATGAACTCGTGGGATCACCATATTCGTCATCCCATCGAACAGTTTGTTTGTTTCTGTACACACGCCCGTGTAAGTACAATTCTATGGGAGGAGAACAACACCACTGTTTCAGTGGTAAGTCGATTAGGCATATAAACAAATAAACCGCAAGCCGACACGGTCAGCATCGAAATATGGTCGGGTCATCATTCTACCTGTAAGTTTCCCTTCTAGACCGGTCTTTGCAATAACCCGATGCGTAGTCACGTTCAGTCACACAATCCCAACCCAGTTCGACCACATTCCGAATTCCGTTTCCTATCTTCATTCGGTTTGATACGGGAAGTCGTGCCTCAGCACAATGTATCTATAGAGAAAACAGCATGCGTAATCGCTCCTTATTTGCTGTAGCATTCAAACACCAGAGAATATGGAGTAGTCATAGGCTCATCGAACTGTTTAATCAGGTAGAATTCCAAATTAGAACTTGTTGTGCTGTCCAAAGTGCCGAACCTGTGCTAGGCTACAAGCCCGTCTGTCTGCAGTACTTAAGTTCGTGAGTTCTAAACCTCTGCATGCACAACGGGCCGTGTGACCCGTGTTCCGCAATTCGGTCGTGATCTCCTCCACCAGTTGCGTCCGTGTTCTATATCTAATCAACAGAGTTTAACATATGCACTGAATCTGAAAATCTCTCTATCAGTTACAGTGAAACCTCACCGTTTGCAATAGAAACAAATCACAGTCGCAGAAAACCACAGATTGCTGCCCTCGGCACCGAGTGTATTCTGTGCCAAAGATAACTAGGACAAGTTCAAACAACGGAACCGGAAGTACATACGAACCGTTGTCCGTAGATTATATATGCTGTCAAAGGACAGAATCACACGCAAGCACTGAAACTTCCAAAGGAACTTACCAGTTCCAGTCAATTCTGCAAAGGGAGTGAAGAACGTTGATGCGGTAAATCAGAACCACTGCCGGAAAGTCTCCGTACAGATGACAAGATCATGCCTAAATTGCCCCGATCTACAAACCGAAAGACTGGTGACTGTTTGTCAGATACACTTATTTGGAATCAATTTGATATATGCCGTACCCGGGGTAGGATAGCCCGCGAACCTCCCGACCGCATCCCCACCCCATAGGTACACTTTCGGATTAGCTCCCCTCTTACATGCACCATGACCATCACACCTGACTCGTAATCGAGACGGCAACTAAATGTAAAGCCGAAATAAGGAATTCCATCCAATTATCTCTAGTTCGAACGAAAATGTTATACACTCAACTCTGTTTGCAGATGCGTTTGATAGACATCCCGAGTTGCAATCCGACGCAGTAACTGGCAACCGTAGTGACTCAGTGGTGGACAGAATGGTATAAGCGACGGTCTCGCTTACGTCACTCCTGATGACAAGTGATTACCAATCAAACGTGGTGTGATGCGGGACGCTGACCTGGTAACGAGAAATGGAGAATTGTCGCCTTTCGTGAGATCAATGTCAACCAGACCGTGCAATAGGTCCCGATCACAAAGTCAAATTTTTATTATGGGCGATTTAACAGAGCTAAAGCTTATCATGCTCCATAGAATTTTTACCGATTATTTTGAATAACTTTACAAAGAGAAAATGATAATAATTTGCATGATCACTCACAGATGTCGAACTGTTAAGTGTCCCAATGCTTTATCAAGTTGCGATTAAAATAGTTCAACTGTAGAAGGACACAGTACATCGGATGGAAGAGAATTACATAGGCCGCACATTGACTGCAAACCACTGATGCCGGAAATCAAGGTGGCTGCTCCGGGTGTTTACCTTGAGGTGATCATTATGAGATAAAGTCAGCACAGAACGCCAAGAGTGGTTGGGTGGATGCAATATGTGATATGCCAAGATTAGCTCCCACCGAAGTCGGCGGTATTGAAATGAGTAGAGTGCCCATATTTGCAGTCTTTCGGATTATGTCTTGTTATACAAACCGTTTACCAATTTCGTTGCTAGCCTTTGAGGACGTTCTAGGGCCTTCTTGTCGCGATCCAATCACGGATTCCATACTTGAACGGCGTACTCCATGCGTGGCCGAACGAACGCTGATAGCAAGCGTGGGAACAGTGCTCTTCCGAACTGCCCGAAAATACGTCTGAGTAGTTCAACTTGCTTTAGAGTCATGGATAATGCTCTGGCACATCCTACATCCTCCTGTACCATAACTCCCAGATCCATTTCACCAGTGGAATGTGGTAGTATTTGGTTCCCCAGAACATAGGAGAAACGAGTCTTGTGCCGCATGGAAATAATTCTGGATTTGGAAACGTTGAACTCCATGTCATTGACGACTGACCATCAGTGGGCTGCATTGATCATTTGTTGGAGTGCTACATAATCCTCTGGATGTGTTACAGTTCTTCAGCGTCATCCGAAAATAGTAAATAGCAAATAGTATTAGGCCCAAGGATATGTGGCAGGTCGTTTATAAATGCCCCAGTACGGATTATTGAGGAACCCCTCGGGCAGCGGTGATAGGCTCTGATAATGAATCACCAACACGAAGTGACATGGTCCTTTATTGGAGAAACCTCTTGATACAGTCCATAATCAAACCTCTAACTCCGTAGTTGTAGAATTTTACTCGATCACATGCCTTGAAGAAGTCCAAATAAACTATATCCAATGGCTGGCCTGCATCGCCGGATTTGGTCCACTCATGCCGTGCAAGGAGTAGATTTGTGTTGCACGAACGCTTGTGCCGAAATCCGTGCTGAGTTGGAGACAAAAGCTCATGCTTCACACATCGTGGCATGATATTTAAAACGGACGGAAACAACTAAAAGCCGGGCATAAACGGATTGTACATCGTACAAAGCTTTCAGGGAAAGGTCAGAGCAGATTGCTATGTGTATGGCCACCTCGAACTCATGGGAGATGAAAACGGTGCATCAATTGAACGTTTCAATTCGAAAGATACAAAAATCACTAGAGGTGGTCGGCCACGTGGATGGAATAGAAGAAGCGGAGAAGGTGCATAGCTCTAACAACTTGACTAACAGAGAGACTTCCGTTGCGAATCGAAACTCATGTAGCTTGGAAAAAACGGATGCAATTTAGTCCACGAAAATAAATTTCATTTTGATTTACTCGACGTGAGCAACTACTACTTGTGGTATGATCTGCCGATTGTCGATCGAAACCGCGCGTCAATGTGTGAGTCTTATCACCGGGAATGGCCCAGTCGAACTCCCTAGATCCCGATGCATACACTCGGGCAGCGAATGGTAATGAGATGGTAATGAGATCAAATGATCACTCCATAGGCCGTTGTCCCGTATAACATCAACATGGTTCACTACTCGTATCGAGCAAAATGCACAGTATTATTTCGTGGCATTCAAACTATGATGTGGACCGCGAGTAGCTCACATTGGCAACCGATAGAATACATTTGGGCTATTCATATTGGAACGGTGCACCAACACTGCCGGGTTGATTTAGAGGCAATAAATTGCTTCCAGTGGGTAAAGTTCATGGAGAAGGGACTCCCATACTTTCGTCGTGCTGAAAACTCCATTTTTTCGACATTTTCTTTGAAATTATGCATAATTTGATGAAACTTCACATTTTGGCTATTCACTTAGTTTACATTCCTAAAGATGGTGATAGCTTATTAACACTATATTGAATTTTCAACGCCATTTCCCTGATTCATGCAAATGCCCTAATGGGTTTTATTGCCCGCTATTACGAGATCCCATACGACCTCGAATATGGCACAATTTACGCTGAGTCGTAGCGTGCGCTTGCTCGCTTTGTGATCTTGTTGCTGAAGGTCACATAAAACTCTCAACGCTCGTTATCGGCTTCGTTCTCAATCCGGTCTCACTTTGAGAAACCGCGCAATAAGTTTTACCGACTGAACTGGTAACGCAGCCATACAAAGGCTGCCTGGGAAGACGGGCGGTGGTGGAACGGTTCGAACACGGGACTCACAGGTCACACGTTGGCCACCGGTGAGACTCATTCGTATCACTTTGCGTATCAGTCACTCATTTGGGGAAATGAAAACCAAGATAGTCAAATGAAAATCTAACGACGCGACTATTGAAACAAACAACAGCCACGTAATTCAAAAACTCACGCGAAATCTGTAAGCTGGATTGTAAAATGAGATCTTCTATGTCCATCCATTTGGCCCAAAAGGAATCGTTGCATTTATAATGCGCACTTAATTTGAGCTCATATCTCGTCGATTGTCCTGAAAGCGGTCTGGCAAGGAAGCGTCTGGCAAACGGTTCTAATGTCACATGTTGGTAGATGCGATCCATCTGTGGAAGGCAATTTCACACACACGAATGAATGTGACACCGTTGCTTGGGAACGGTGACTCATTTACAATTTAGCAGTGATATAACATCAAATTAGTTAGGTAGACTACGATCACAACCATGCAAACCAATCAGCCATTTGAAGACAGTGTGAGACCGCGTCGTCCCTCTTTGGTGCTGATCAGAGTAACATTTCAACCAGAATCACAATTTGGCTCGTTTCGTTCATCTGGATTGCCAAGCAATTCCTATCTGCCGCCACCGAATGCTCGGTTGAACAATCATCACCTTTCGCCACGTGTCATCCATGCATGCTTCCCGGGACGCACAGTGTTTCAAGATGAACCTGGATCCATCAGCACATATTATCACTTTCCGCCACACTTCTCCCAATCTCGGATACCTATGCACTGCCCAATGTAGTCTCAATCTTCGGGTGGACATGTAATCATGCAACTACTTGTGATGCCCCAGTATCATTCAAATCGTGTCGATTCAAGCTAGGGGTGACAGTTCGAACTCAAGCAATGTAATGACCCAACTTGTATGGTGTTGCCTCTGAAAAAGAGTGGTAGATATTCACCAGCTTGCACGATCTCCAAGATCAAGATTGGATCATCGGATGATTAGAGAACTGTAATGACATTATTTTCCTCCCCCCGCCCTATTTTGTTTTGTTTGTCCTCGGGTTCGAGAACTGGTATGACCTCGATTTTGGCACAATTTCCGGTAAGTTGTATCGTGCGCTTTGCCCGCTGTACACTTTCCGTTGCAGGTCACATTATACTACATACGCTCAATTCGCACTTGCTCTGGGGTTCGTTCGATAAGCCCGATTGATTGGATTTGTAGACGTGTGTCGAATTCGGCCCTACTTAGTGTGCTAAAGAACCGGATACTGCAAGTAAATGACGTGCGTTGCTACGCAACTCACGGCACCTTTCTGGGTCACTCACAAAATCGCGGATTTATATATTCATAAGTGTCTATGATTTCTGTACTCACCTGAGAACCTTGTTTTTTCTCGCATCCATGAAATTCCCCTATTAAGACCGAATTCCAACCGCGACGCCAGGCAGAGTATTTTTAGGGTCTGTGACCCAACACAAGAAATCAGAACACATAAGAGGGAGTACTGTTCGGAATCGGGTTAACGATTTAATGAGTAATCGTGAGAGTACATCAATCGATTAAACGATGACCGACAATTAGTTCGAGCTGGCGCTTGGACAAAACGGATTGGAGGAGTATCAGTCAGTGTCATCAACAGCTTTGTCACGTGATTGGACGATCAATGAGAACTGATAGACGAATGCATACTTAGCACTCTTCTCCCAGCGTCCCTTCTATTTTGAATTGTTTCACTGCTATTGATTTAGCTCGTGGCACGCCCTGAAAACCGTTTTCGCAGCGTCTCGTCACACGGAACCTGCTGTGTAATTCCGTTGATCTCATTCTTTGTTCAAAATTGGCCTTCTATTTGGTAATCGCAATCACAATTCAAAATGGAACTGAAAGGCTTCTTTATTACACACCTGTGTGCGATGAACAACTTACGGGTTGGATCCCGTGGTCACGAAAACATGCTGTTCAGTAATAGGAACCGGTCACATAAGCCCCGCGGGATTTGAAATGGTAAACCGCATAAGACCGCGCTAGTTTGGGCGTGGTATTGAACCGGTCGGCTCCAACCTCGAACCATAGGTCACGATAGCACACCGGTGACCACTGCCTCCTCTCTGTCTCACGTTCTCCGTTTCTGGCTCCCAGCCCCAACGCTTGGGCTGCTAGGTTCAAATACTCACGTTGAGAATACAAATAATGAGATCAACCCTGAGCATTGAATTTCGGTGTGGTGACTAGCATTTCCCTCATCCCTCAATTCTCCCACTCGAGCCGTCCGACTTCAATTCCGCCTGGCGTGAAACGATTGTATTGTTTTTACAAAATGCGTCCCTGGACCTGATACTCTCACCTTAAATCAACAATAAACCGACTGACTCACCAGAAACGACAATTCATCAGCAATGAATTCCATCCCTGGAGTAGACTGATCGGTTAACGGTTTCCCTCTGCAGCACACAGAGCCTTGAAGGGATTCTGTTCGAACACATGAGGGATGGGTGGGGATAAATTAAAATGTGACGTGCATGGATAATTGAGCAACTGAAGCAATGCCAACAGGTCACACATGGACAGATTGACAAGGTAAACTTGTGGTTGAAACAATAGTATTAATGGTATAGATCATTCAGTTTGATTTTCTAACCTGCAGTATCTAATCCATGAGTAGCTGTTGTATGCGTTTGATAAAATTTCACAGCACCCCCCACCTGCCTTCTCAGGGAAGGCAGGTGCAGGAAAATACTTAAATCCAGCATAATTCCATGCTGAGAAGACTTGACTTGGTTTGTAACGAACACGCCCTTAACAGACGTCCAAGTCAGACACGTTTGACTATGAGATGAACATTGTGTACGAGATCGGCGGACAGAGAGGGGTCCGTTCTCAGCTGGAAGGAAATTTAATTTTACCCAACCAAATTCACCGACAGATTTATCATCCTACTCCGGTTCACCTGTGTATCTGTATTAGAGATCTATTCTCACCTTTGGCCTGAGAATGGTCAACCGGCACACGGTTGATGGTGTCGGCGAGTGTTCCGAGCCGGAAATGTCATTTGTCGACGTTTCGTATAGCTAGACTAAATGACGACATCGGTCTGAATTCGAGGAAGCGATAGTCCAGAGTGCAACTCCTGATCAAAGTTTTTTGACTAGCCGTGAGTCTCTGTTCAATTCTAATGATCACTTCCGGCAACCGACTGCTATGGAAATCACCTCTCTGTTTTCATGACAATCTGCTCTCTTTTGTTTCGTTAATTCTCTGCATTGACTACGAAGCGTCTGCAAACAACACTTCCAACTAGTATAACCCCGTCACAACAGCAACATCCGCTGGTGAATGACCATGGTGTCAACGCAACGATCAGAACCGCAGATAATGGATGGTTTGCGATGCAAAAATTGTGAGATGTGGAACAAACAGTTATGGTTGTTTCACCTTACACCTTTTGATATCTTGTTTTATTTTTTTCTGCATGGGGCACGGGATTTAAACGGGTATACCGCACACCATTCGCGCTACTGGCGTCTATTCTGAGCCATACCTTTCACGGTCTCCAGCCAAGGACAATTTCCAGCTGTTGAGCTCCAAGACGGAAGGCGGGTTGCACCAACAGAGACCAATTTTGGAGCTACCTTCTTACCTCTACGTTGTGACCGCCGCGACGCCTCTTCCAGCCTAGCCCAGCATGTGCAAATAGACCACGTAAAGGTAGACGATGGACAAGCATACACAGGCCATCGGAGGGGGTACAATGCGCTCACTTCTAAAGAACGATCGTCTACACCCAACACGTGTAGGACGGATTTCGCTAAGGTTCTCTTCATGTTCCCTTCAGACACGAGCAATGTTTTGAAGATATCGGTGGTGGAACACAGAACGTTGATAAGCATACTCAACGCGGAACGATCAAGTCTCATAGCCAAAAAGCAGAAAATTAGTAACCACGGTGATGCACACTCTTCCATTAAGGGGAAATCTGACATCGGGGCGGTGCCAAAGGTGTCGCATATTGGCTCTTGTTTTCGCTATTCGTGACCCGATCTCCTTTTCCCAATACCATCACCAGCTTCTATCAAGCTCCAAAGGTACTTAAAGCTATTGACTACCTCCAGCTGATCACCACAAAGGGTGAGTGTAGCCACATACCTCCCAAGCTGCAAACAGTCAACACTGTTGTTCTACCACATGAGAGAGACACCACCGAGATGCCAACCACCAGAAACATGCCTGCATTCATTTCACATTTGGATTTCGTTCTGTCACCATGTCTACCGCTGCAGTGTTACGTTTGTGTAGGTGTTTTTTTTTAAAGCGTACCAGAAACGTGACCATTACAGAAATATCCAGATGCTGAATTGAGAAAAACATGACAAACGATGGGATTTGCTCACCTCTGGTCACTTGCACATCCGATAAATGAAAACCCACGTTCCCCAATGTTATACCGTGAGACTGAAATTGAAAGCAAAGACGAGGAGTGAGTGCACGCGAAATCGACACGAAATTTCAGATTGGGTCAAACACTCGCACCGATCGTCCCAGACTTAAGGTTACACGCTCCATTCGAATTGTATATCACACGAAACACGTAAGCGCGAACAAAACACATTGACGGAGACAATCAAAACACGTGCACTATCACCTCGATTCAATCGACAAGGTCGAAAAGCACAAACTGCCAATCCAACAGGGGGAATTCCACGTGTACAGAGCAAATAAGGCGTGGACTGAAAAGATAGAAAGCGCCTGAGCGCTGTTTCGACCTGGTTGGGTCTCATCCGCGCAGTGCACGAATCCATCGACCGAACTGGGCGTCGAACCCGGAGAAGTCATCACAGGCGGAACGCAGTCATGCTACCCACTCGATTGAATGCTAGCTAACAAGAAGAAAATTTCACAAGTCGTATTCGTTCTTCAAAAAATCCCAGTCCCGAGCATCAAATTAGCAGACCTCTGAAGGTGACCACCGGTTCTTCCCATTGAAACATTGATATTAGTATAGCCGAGATCACCAGTTCGGCTAGAATTTAATAAACTACATTTATGGCGTATCTGGTGGTAGACCTGATCGCCAGTCACCCCAGGTAAACTTTTTATTTCGTTGACTTTCTTCAATAAATTTTACATGGAAAATTTTCCTGTTAAATATACAACTCAAAAATGTATAATATGCATGGGTCAACATTATATCTATTTACCTCTGTTTAGATGTCCAATCATTTATGTGCGCTGAATGTCACACCCGTCGTGGATGCGGTCATTTTTATCACAATTTGAAGGAGGATATCGTGTTGAATATCTGTAAGACCGAAAATTATTGGCAAAAAATCGTGATTGTCTGCGGTCACGTTATGAAGCCTCAGGAATCGCCGAAGGTACTCGATGGATTTCTTTTTCGCTGCTATCGGATTTATCAACCAGGCGACAGGAGTCCACACTAGCAACGTGGAAGGTTACTGGAGCCGGTTAAAGAGGAGACTGAGGGCAGTTTCCAGCTCCGTTGGTGATAGGAAGTGGGAACATCTGGACGAAGTTCAGTACCGCTACTGGTTTCACTTTTCGTCCTATTGATATTTTACTCTTATTCTTTTTAATACATTTTTATAAGCGGCTTCTCGTCTTTTATTCATCGAAATGGCATATCCGCCAGATCATGCTACTCATGAGTAGTCAGTTTACTATTGTGATTTTAGCCTGGGAGTGACTGCCGATCAGGTCTATCTGGTTGTAGACAACAGGAGACAACCGACAATCGTGTGAATCTGTACGCTGTCGGTTCTTGGGTGAAATGTTTTGACTTCAAAAGCACTAGACCTATCGAGCACCCGTATTCCCGGGTAACAGATGCTCTCATCTGATGGTAAAACGATGTGCCCCGTGCGCTGTCTCGTGATGCAATGAAACAGTAAGCAACGTTGAGTAATCAGTCATGAGTACAATATAACAACATAACAATCAGCCTACCAAGCTGATTGACATGAAACTGTGGCGAGTAAGCGAGTAAGTATCGCAATTGTAATCTCCCCGTCAACGCATTTGTTAATTTCTGCTACGACCAGCAAGCAACTAATGCCTAAAAAGACCAATGGATTTACCGGAATGGAATATCAACTATTAAGAAAGACGCAGAATATCACCAAACCGGACAATGACACCAAGACATGGATAGCTCTACAGAACTGTGACTTACCACCTTGTCTTTGTGAGCGGCGTTCGCGTAACCACTGGAACCGATAACGTACATGACCGTAACCAGAACGGAATATGACAAACACTGTGCGGTGTGCCAGAACCCTGTCCAATAAAGATGACCGAAGGACCAATGGGAATCCAAAATTCGGAAGCCAATCATCTTTTGAGATCGGAAAGTGCTGACCAATGGTAGTACAATCCCGACATCCTGCTCTCCTTATTCGCACAGATGTACAGAAGACGATTCACGTGGCTGAATGTGCGTGTGCGTTGTGATCCTGCATTGCCGGACCAAAATGCAATTTGAATTTTCCACACACGAATTCGCTTCACGGGGTTTGAACCAACCGATTGATCAGGTGACACATTCCTCGTGTTCTGTGATGAAACAATCTAAGCGACTGACGATTAACTACCATTATAGTAGCTCTTTGAATTGGTAAAACGTAAACAGCGTTCCCAATTGACCCGAATGACTGGGTAGCATAGCCATAGCGAATACAGTGTATCTTAATCCAGCACCGGGCAGCTAACCAGGCCACCTTTTACCCATTTTCGCGCTATGGCAAAACAACCTGGTGCCCCTTTCGGTTCGTACTGCACGAATGAGACTCGACCAGATCAAAATTGTTGCATAGTGCTTCCCTACTTTTCAGTTCTCGCCTCATTTACCCCAGACACGACGAAATCCACTCTCTGATTGAATCAAATCTTACACTGATCTCATATGAGAAGAAGTGAAGTTAGATTGTTCCCAAGCAAGTCATAACCCCAGGGGGGGGGGACTGTGTTAAGATGCGCGAGGTAACGATGCCCCCAACAAGTTCACAAAGATGGGTTGTTCTATATCGCAGTACAGGCAACATGAAAAACGGTTTGATCAACTGCTTGGTAGCCGATTGGGTAGTATACCTGCCTTCCCACTTTGAGGGGTAGTAAGTTCGATCCCCATTTGTGTCGCGCTGCTGATCGGACCCAATTAAAGGCAATACTTGTTGTTGAAGTAAAAAATGATCATTCTAAGAGTGAATATTCAGTAATTTTCACGAGATACTGCCTAATTAGTGAAGAACATAAAACAAAGAGAAAAAACAAAACGATAGCACACTGAGAGCTTATGATGTGCGAGAGTACCGAGGTTTGGCACAGATTTAAGAATTTCATTATGCAATTAGCGATCTGCGTTGGTCAACCAATTTTTACATGCATTGATGAGTTCACATAGCATAAAATCAACCAGGACAATTCTTGACTAGACCCCTATATCGGAAAAGCGGTTTGGTGGAAAGAACACGGGGGAACAGTTCAATCAATGTGGAAGGTTTCATAAAACCACAAAAATTTTGAAAATTGCACTCGGGACGCAGAAAACTCTATACCTGAAAACTTAAAAAGACAACGCTCGCCAATTTCTTAAACGCCCGCTCATTAAAATTCTGAGGGATGACCTAAAGAAGTGGCGGATGGGGAAATGTAGAGAAATGGAAAAAGCATTTATAACTCACAATTACTTGTGAGTAGCAATGTGGGATAGTTGATACTGATTGATTGATTGATTGGAACTGACCATCCTCGGGAGAATTAACCTTCACGCAAATCCCTCAGCTGTTCCAGACAACCATACACTGGGAAGCGCTAAACTCAAATTTCGCTCTAATTAGAGCTCATCAGTAGTATATGTTCACCGTCCCGTCCGGGAGTTGAAGAGCTGAGGAATGTGCATGAAGTTGAAGTCTGAAAAATGGTCACATCTAATCCATAGATCAATATCAATTATCCCACAACACTACTCACTAAAAATTGTGAGTTAAATCCGAAATTTTGTGGTCAGATAGCCCGTAACCTACATGGAAGAACTGACTAGGTGGAAGCCTTTCGATTGGAGTTAACAGGTTGTCATCTGTGTCTCCCTTCATTGCCATCGGGCAAAAGTGATTTAACTATCTCTGAACTCGGTTCAGTCATGGCACGAACTAGTTGGCACAGTGGTAACACACACGACTTCCATGCGATGGGTCCGGAGTTCAAATCCCGGACGGGACGAGGGATATGCACTACTGATGAACTCTAATACGGGCGAAACTCGAGTCTAGTGCTTCCGAGTGTATGGTTGACTGGAGGAATGTGCGTGAAGATGAAATCTGAGGAATGGTCAGTCCCAATCAGTCAATCAAAATGGCAAAAGCTTCGACTATCGGTAACAATGAAAATCTTTTCAGTTTAAAAATGATTACA
>UZAN01043962.1:16965-38628 GCA_900618425.1 Echinostoma caproni
TCCCAACCAGCGTAGTCTATGACGGTCGACTACTTGTTCCAGTGGACGACCGCGACTACCTAAAACTCTTCGCCTAACCTCAGCATTGCGTGTCCGGATGCCCCACCAGACTCGTGCAATGCTACGTAGATAGCGATGTTCGAACACCGATAATTTATTTTTATCTTGTTCCCGTAATGGCCAAGTCTCTGCACCGTATAGCGGAACCGATCAAACTGCCGGGGCATACGGTCGACTCTTCACAGACAGCCGGATGTCGTGACGGCGCCACAGATGTCTCGAGTTGACAAATGCTAATCGAGCTTTCTGCAAACCTGTGGACACTTCACTAAACAACACACCTTCGTGCCTATGGGACGCAACCCGTCTACTATTCATCACGCAAGTGTGTGTAATAAAAAAATAAACGGGGGTACTGAATGCTGGTATAATCCAGTAAAATACGTTTGTCCGTCACATTGCCTTTATTGTCGGATTTAGAGAAACCTTTGTGACAGCTTCATTCGCTTGGCTTTATTTTAATAGAACAATGCCCCATTTCAGTTTTATTCACGTTTGGATGATCAGAAGTTTTAGTGCTCTTCCTTTCGTGGTAAAGTGCATTAGTTATAGAGAGTTCGTGTGGTTACTTTAGTGTTACTCCTCTTAGTTGACCGTTTTATCCACTCTCACTGATTTCATCTTTGAACTGGATAGGCCGTGGTCAGGGTACACCGTTCCTTCGTGCCGGTATCCACCGCATCGCGGAGAATTCGGACTACGAAGAGTCGGATGAGTTTACAGAATGGCCCGGTTTTGTCAATCAAGACGATGAGGATGACGATGACGAGACCGGCGGCAAGTTAGCCAAAGATACATCCAACCCAAATCAGGGTGACAAACGCGATACTCCAGTCGATTCATAAGTGGCCTGGCACGCGTGACTGTTTGGTCTGTGTCACGTGTTTAGCTGGAGACCACTATTGTGTATATTGTTTCTGTTTATTGTGCTTCATTATCTCGACCCTCGCACCGTCCTCTTACTCAATCAGCCATAGGCTTGCTCATCAGATCAACTTTGTGCCCTACACTAAAATACGACATTTTCACATGTATCATTTAGCCTGTTTCGCACAGGTACTGCGCATCAGGCCAGGTGATCCTCGTCGTGTTGTTTGTTTCATGCATGACCAAGGTCTGATCCCAAGCAGCCTCACAGTCTAAGTGAGTAAACAATCGACAGGTTGCCTGTTCTTTCCCTTGCTTCCCCCTCCCTGTCTAAACACATCAATCATTTGACTAGAAAAGTGTGCAATGTGGTTATCTTTGTCTTTTCCAACATCCGGTTGCTGTGCCAGTGTTCAGCTGAAACCCATTTTGGTTGTCATTCGTATCTCTTACGTGTCAATTGGTAACCCGAACTTGTTGTCATATCGACTTGAATCGCTGTCGCGCATTCTTAACTCATTGCACTTGTAACTGATCGCCCCCCCGTTCTCTTTCCCTCACACCATGAGCATTTTCCACCATCCCGTTCTTCCGTATTTCTTACTTTGTTCTCCCGTCGATCGTTCCTACCTATCTACTGTGGCACAAATGATACCCGGTTTACAGTTTGTCCCCCACTCCCCGTCGGATTCTCAGTCCCATTCCACAAGTTTTGCGTGTACGTGCTCTTGCATGTATCCATTTTGACCATTCACTTCTCACATCGGGTTTCCTGCGAAACCGAATTGTGTTCGATCTCATAGGGTTGTTCCGTCACCTGACCGACCCGGGGGCGGGTGATTGATCGAAACCCAGCAAAGTAACTGTTTTATGCCATCTCAATGGGTTCTTCCTTCTCTCTCCGATTTTTTGTACGCTAAATAAAAACTCTTGGTTGACCGAAACAATAAATAATCGTGCATTGTTTATGAGACATTTTTTCCCCATGTTATATTTTTTGTAATCATGGCCTGCTTAGTCAAGTCAAGTCAAAAAGCGGCTTTAATTCGCCCCATAAGGTATGAACATTCAGGTGCTACACAATCACATTTTGTGAAAATTGCTTGGCAAAAATAAACGATGATGCGCTACAAAATCAAACAAATAAGGGAAATTTAGCAACATACTACTTATTGTAAAACATTCTACAATGACAATCAGGTCACGTTTGTTGCGGTTAGTAGCATCTAACCTACTTACAAAACATCGTATCATAGCATTGATTCTTCAATAGATTGGCCCTGAAAGAGCTATCTATCCAATGGTCACCCGGTGTTGCAAACAAGGTTGTCGTGACCAAAAAATACACTTCATGGGTACAAGTATATGAATGAACTGGCAAAAGATTACCGGTTACGCATGACAGACGAGCGGCAAGAACCGCGAAATTGGTCGTGTGCTTCCAGGGAAATTTTATCCAGTCATTCATATACTATTTATTTTAGTATATATATATATATATATATATATATATATATATGTACGGCGAAACACAAACACACACGTCTGACGCCAGACTGTGCCAAACCAAGCGTGGTGCAATAACCTGTATAAAAAAATAAACGTTCCACCATTTTTTTCGCCGCCCACTTTTTGATGTTTATTTGTGCCAAAACAAGCATGGCATAGAAATCCATCAATGGTTTGTTCAAGCAAGCGATACTACCGGGTTAACCGAACCCTTTTTCAGTTAGGATGTTAAACAGTCACGAATATCTGTTTATTTTGATTTCTAAGACCCATGTGATTCTTGCATGATCTCGGAATACTTACGCGACATTGAAACAATTCACTTATGTTTGTTTGTACTGTCGTCTCGAGCTGTAGAAGTGTATCTGATAATCATGCGTATGCTTCCACAGTCCGTCTAATTTCGCTAAATAGTGCGGGAGCATGATATTTACGAGTAGATTGATGGAGTCTATACGTGTGCGAACTCCGCTGTTCATAGACCATAGCAGCAGTGTGATGGGAGAACTGGATAAACAGTAACAGGACTAGTCGAACGTCAGCCGATAATAGCAATCATACTCTGACGCAGTGCCTTAACCACTGTGACTGATGCATGTGCATCGGATAGATCATCTAAACCGTTTAGCGAAGCAGATGGCTGGTGGAATAATGTCAGGGTTGGTCCCAACATAACCTGGCAAGTGCCATCAAAATCTGGACCAGATTCTTTTAAGCTTTCCAATCGTTGTATCTCGAGCAAATGGTAATTGAGGGACTATTATCACTACGTTTGTCCCTCAGTAATATAGGCACCTGATTTGGATGTGTTTAACTTCGGGACAGTCATGCTTGTGCAATGTTGTTCTTTCTTCGGATATTGGTAAGACTTGTTTCACTCGTAAAATGTTCCCCATTGGTTGCTCATTTAGATAGGAAAAAGTAACATAAAGCCGCATCATCAAAATGCGGGTTAATGACAGAACAAATTGGATGAATCGATTGAGTAAGTGGCACAACCGGTTTCACGGGTTCAGCTGCGGTTCTTCGGAATCAACAAGAAATGTTGATTTCTTTCGCGCGTTATAAACAGGGACCGTCTTTGAATGGATCAGAAAAATAAAATTAAAATATCATTACGTTAGACACATCTGCCCCAGTTTAATCTTTTATAAAGACATTTATGTAATTTCCCTTCACACCCAAATAATGATTGTTAATCGCTCTTGTCGATGCAATAGAGATGTAAGGAACGGAGTATCACACGGGTTTTGTTACAAGCTATAGGCTATCATGTTTTACTTCGTGACCCCATTGCACACATGGGTGGTTTAGTTTGAAGCAGACCACGTAAAGCCTCGAATTATGGCACAGGCGACCGTATTATATTTGAGTCACACTAGCAGTCTTTTTGCTACAAAAAATTGTGCATGTCACCAAATAGGTTGCCACGGCGAGCGATGTTCACCGAGACAGGTAGTGGATGGAAAAAGAGTAAGGGTGGTCAAGCTAAGACCTGGCACGAGGGTATGAAAACCCTTACCAAGAGTCTGGGTCGTCTGGGTCCCGTTAGGCTTCCTGGATGGGGACATCGGGCTGGTCGTAACCGATTGTTACAGACACTGAGTGATATGGTTGGGTGTCGTAAACAGTGGCGTCCTTGCATCTTCTCAATTTCTCAGTTCACTGAACTTTTCAATTTTCTCTTCGATCCTACATTCAACCTTCCTGTTTTCGTTCTGTTTTTCACCCCAATGGGCAGTCAAAAGACAGCAATCAAAAGCGACGCACGGAAATGCATACTTAATGGTTGCTTAACATGAACCTGAAACTGATCTTCAAATTAGTTCACCAAAACTCAATCTCGGGTTTTACAACCATTAACCATGGAATTTTGCGCGCCGGTTTTGGTTACCGTCTGTTGACTGCCCATTCGGACGCCGTAGAGTCGAGGATAAAATGGAGGATTTCAGTGGAATAAGGTTGTAAAGAAATTGAGATGTACAAGCACCGCTATTCACGACACAGCCGTATCACTCTGTATCTGTAATTAATGATGAGATGATCCCGGGGTCACCAGCTAGGGAGCCTAAAGCGACCTATATGATCGAGTCTTCTGGTCAAGGTTTCCATACCCTCATGCCAGGTCTAAGTTTGACCGCCCTTGATCTTTTCGCATCAGCTTCCTACCTCGGCAAGCATCGCGCACCATGATAAGTTATTTGGTGGTACATGTAAAACTCGACGCCGCAAAATTGCTTGTTCGGATACCCCACCAGACTCGTTCAGTACTGCGTAGATAACGGTGTTCAAACACCGACAATCTACTTTTATCCTGTTCCCGTAATGACAGTTTTTGCGCAATACAGCAGAACCGGCCGAACAGCCGCACCATACACTCGACCCTTAAGAGACATCCGGATGTCGCGACGGCGCCACAGATTTCTAAAGTTACCCTATGCCGGTCGAACCTTNGGCCGAAAAGCCGCACCATACACTCGACCCTTAAGAGACATCCGGATGTCGCGACGGCGCCACAGATTTCTAAAGTTACCCTATGCCGGTCGAACCTTCTGTCTACCAGCTGACACTTCATTCGTGATGCGTCCACCGGGTGAGATATAGCTGCCCAAGTAACAAAACTTATCCACTTGTTCTTTTACTTTCCCAGTTAACGTGAGGCTAGGTGCTCGACCAACCCAGTTACGTACCAGGATTTTACACTTTTACGTTGCAAAAGGCATACCGAACATGGCTAAACTAGCGCCCAAACTATCCATAAAGGTTTTCAACTGACCTGCATCTTCGTTTGGCAGCACAATGTCGTCTGCATACTCCAAATCAACAGTCTACCACCTGGAAGCAACGCGATAACGCCATCCTCTCACGAGGATAGGGCTGTTTGAAGAATCCGATCTATAACAAAGATGAATAGAAAAGGAGAAAGAGGGCAGCCCTGATGAACGCCACTTTCTATAGTGAACTCGTGCGAGTAAGTCCCGTAAGCTGTGACTCGGCTTCGGCTTTTAGTCTAAAGGAATCATTATATTGAAATAAATTTCTCGGGTATACTTATCAGGGAAAAGCAGCACCAGAGTTTAAGTTCAGTTCAGTTTGTACGACCATTAACTATGCACTTTCGTTCTCCGGTTTTGGTTGCTGTCTTTTGGCTACCCACTTGGATGAAGAATATTAGAAAGCCAGGAAAGTTGAAAGTAGAGTCGAAGAGAAAATGGTGAATTTTTGTGGTCTAAGGCTGCAAAGAAATTGAGAAGATGCGTTGCTGTTTTGCGGTCATTTATCACGCAGCGTTGAAGTAGTTGATCTCCGTTGGTCGTTCGGTTGGCTGGGATTGCATTTGGTTCGCCAAGAAGACTTTCTGCTTCGTCCAGGGATCCTACTCGAGTATGGAAGTTTCCAGTGACTACCAAGATATCCGTTGAGTGAGCTCTTGGGAGTAGTTGAGTGAGGGCCTTGTAGAATTTATTCTTCATTTCTGGCAAGATGAAATCAGTCGGTCCATACACCGATATGACGAACAAGCATCGGCGCTTCGTCCTGTACCTGTTGACTTGTACTGCAACGTTGAGACACAGTGCACAGTCGGCTATTCACTGGGATCCAGTCAAGAAGCGAGCACTCAGCGTTGGCACTTGGCGCAATCCCAACGCCAGCAACAGCGCTAGCGTCGGATGCCGAATAACCTGATACACAAAGGGTGAAGCGTAAGGATGAGTTTGCGTCAGGGGAAGGCAAGGTGATTTAAGTGTGTTCTTGTGTGCATGCATTGAAGACAAACCGTACGTTTAAATTTAATGTGTCTAGGGTTCTAGCTAAGGCAGCTTGTTGTCCGATCTGGTATTGTGCGGACATTGAATGCTGCTTAGTGGAATAGGGATTTTGGTTTCAACATTTTGATGGCTTCTGGTTGGTTGACTCTGCTAGTTGAACGCAGGGTGATGTCCTATTATTGACGCAAACAAGAGGCATCTCCTAAGATTTGGGAGAGAAAGAGAAAGGAAGAACTGGACAGATGTGCGACAGGGTTTTCGAAGTGGATGCGTAAAGTTTTGGTGCAGGACATACTGCGCGGTAGCCCACACCAACGAAGGAGTTTCTCTTTGGGAATCCTAACCGGAGCATTTGACTCAAAAGTCTAACCCATCAGGCCGTGGAGCGTAAATCCAACGAGGGAGCGTAACCGAAGTACCAGTGTGAGAGCTTCTAGAGACCTGTCACGCAAGGCCTCTGGGTCTCGGTTCAGTGTGTCGTTCACTGGTGCGTTGATTGACGGTTCACTTTTCAGGGTCGGGTGATAGCTTCGTGTACCCAANTGTGGACGGGACAGCACCTTAGTGGATTGAGTTGTCTAGCTTGGGCGAGCGGTAGCTGTCCAGTGATGTGTGAAGACTTCTCCCACCGTCGAGAGGAAGCCCCAAGTACCCTGCTCCTACGTCCATCTAACGGGGGCTTTTTGACCGGTAAACGGCCCCTTATCGTGTTCATTTTATGGAGTGACCTCTGCAGGGGCGAGCGTGAATAGTTTGAGGAACTCAGGAGGTGCTCAAGCAGCTGGCTTTGTGAGACTGAGCTGTCTGTCATTTACCCGTTACCCTTTTAGGCATGATTGAATCTACGGCTGTGAAAAGCCATCCTGCGTAGCTCGCAGGGTCATAAAGGCACGCCTAGCACTACCGCTTCTGCAGTTGGGGTTTATGACTTCACGTAGAGAGTGACTGTCACTTCACAACCATTGATGATGTCACTTCGGCTGGTGATGAAACGTTTGCAAACAAATTGCCGAGTTCGGCGAACAGGTGAAATGGAGCGACCGAATTCCCTCGACTATAGCCGTAAATATTGCCCCATTACTTATTTTCAGATCAAAAAATAAGTGATGAGGTCTGCCAATAGCCTGTTATCAAATTTTGAATCGATTACCAAGAACTATTCCCTGGCTGATCAACGTATTCAGTCAACTACACGATCACATCGTGTGTTGTACAGGGTATTCACTCGACCATTTGACTCCCGGTAATTATTACATAAAGTTGATCCGCTTGAGTGATCTTTGACTGAAAATTACTCAACAAATGTTCAAGTCTATATTCCGTTAATCTTGCAGGTTGCATTTATTGATTTTCCACGGATATCTAACTTTGGTTTTCCATAAGGGTACATCGTGTTCTTCTTTCACCCAGAGTATTCAGGTGCTCTCTTTTTCTTGTGCAGACCAATCAGTAATCAATATGTCATTGTATGTTGAAGGTGAATGCGTATATTTTAATGATCACCCATAAGACACAATCCAATCTCCTGCTGATTTTTACAAGTAGGTAAGTTCTTAAGGACATTGATGTGCGTGTTCAGTGAAGCGATCGTTTAGAGTGCTTTTAGTATAATCCACCAGTGGTAGATAACCATTCAGTATTTTCAGTATTCACTCGTGGTTATCTGCGACCTGAGCTTTCTCCGATTCTATTCTTAAAATTTCTGTTACGTTACTCAAATAGTCTGATACGTTAGGTGTAACTATGTGTTCACTCGCAGTGTATCCTTATTATTTGTACATTGTTTTTGGGTTCAGATAATTCCACTTCTTGCCTCGTCTAATGTAACTCGGAACACTGTAGTATGTGTACAGAATGAAGCTAATGACGTGAAGCTATATGTGAATTAGTTTCTGGCTGGTATAGAATTATCTTTCAACGGTCATTCTATTGGTAATTAACTTCATTTGAGTTAATTACCACAGCTGACTGTAACAGTATCACAGGATTTAATATTTTTTTCATTTTCAGCTCAACTTAAATGCACAAACAGCGTTCTGATTGAGCATGGTTCAGTTGGTGACTAGGAGAACAGATTCAGTAGAATTACATCTACCAAACTAAGCAGACCGCTGCCGAGTTCAAAAGATTTGCCTCACAAATTGACCCTACTGTGTCCAGATTACTGATACCAGCCTGATCTGCGGTCAGATATAGTTATTTTCCGAAGTTACAATTACATCCGTCGAAAGCAATTGTTGGACCTGAAGTCATGCGTCTGACCGATGTTGAGCAAATCCCTTAATAGACCGCGTAGACAGGAATGCTGATGGCAGATGAAAGTATAGAGATTTCTGATCAATGGCTTAGCTAAAAAGCACGACGATTTGCGCCATAAGAATTCGGTTACAAGATTCGTCTGGTCCATGACTGAAACGTGTTCTAGAATCATTCCAAAAGATTTGCATACTGAGAGGTCATCCAATGGAGAGATATTTGTTATAGGGAAATTTAAGTTTCTTCTCTATCCCATAGGATTTATAAGAATTCGACACACTCAGGTGGGAGGGAGGGAAGGAAATAAAGGGAGAAATAATCATGAAGAAATATTGTTTAGCGAATAAACGTAACCTCCTAAAATAAAATACCCGTATAGAACAGTGAATGAATGAATGAATGCTGCACTTTGTTCCAGTCTCTGCGAGTGCAATATAAAAGTTCATTCAGTCCATCGAGGGTTATCATCGAGGTCATATAAAGCTGTGAATTTAATTTCCTGTCCAGACGAAAAGTCGAAAAAGTATTTGTAACATCTGATGTCATGAGATACTGTTGTCGAGAAATGTAAGTTACTAATGCGAATGATGTCTACGTTGCTATTTGTCGCTTGCTTATTATTAGAACCTTGCGGTCGATCTGGTGTTACTTCAGTTTACCCCGTTACAAGCATCCGAGAAATCAATAATACTTGGATAAGTCAGTCCTTCAAGGATTTTGCTTGAATAAAACTGTCTTAAACTTTCCACGGTATGCGAATGCACGGCTGTGAGATAAGGTCGATGCGTAAAGCCTAATTGTAAGTAACAACGATGGACTTCATCGTACTGTACTGACACCTAATGATCGATAGATACGGTTATTTCAAAGTCAGACCATAATTAATGCCATGTACTGTGAAGGTGTTTCAAACAATTGAATAATTATAACAACCCTGATTGCAAACAAACTAAAGTGTTCAATTTTGGTTAATTTCATGAAGTCTAAGAATGAGAGCAGAAGGAAAGAAATACAAATAGTTGTTATGTATATGCAAATGAAGCTTGTGAGGGCTTGGGTCTAAGCAACTGTCCGAAAATTGAACCCGGGACCTGAGAGGTTGAAAGCTCGGGTGGAATCGGATGGAATAAAGTTCATGGACAGTATACATTTTAGTTTGTTCAGGGGAACTGGTAAAATCTGTAATTCGAAGTTGGAAACCCATAATAATGAATAGTTGCATACTGGCAAAGCGACATGTATCTCTTGTGCCAATACAGGCAATTTGGATCTGTCAGAAAATATCATGCAGAAATGCTCGCATTCAAACATTCAACACCAATGTAAGAGAAAACAGGGAAGGACTGTCTTCGATTGTAGAACATTGTTCGTGGTGTACAGGCCGAAGAAAACGTTCGCGTTGTTCTGCACGCGACCAGTTTCACCCTCAAAACACAGATATGAGAACCATGGATCATCCTTTGTATATATTGATGACTTGTTCGAACTCTGTTTGAAGTACTCAATTTCTGCTGTCCGTAATGGCAGAAAAGCATCATTCAAAGTTTCTGTGACTTGATGAAAAGTTACCCTGGCATTTTTCGCTTTTAACTAGAATAACTCACGACGGTGTACTGATACAATCTCTGCAGACATACACATCATAGGTGAGCTTCTTTCGTATGTATCACAACCGTTTTTATTACACTAATAGTAAAAGGTCCCTTAATATGAGAAGAAAACTGCTTGTATAACATAACAAACCAACGTAATTACTCTTGAAAATTGAAAACTAATTACTTTTTGCCAATGTAATTAGAATGTAACGGGAAGATTAGCAAACAACAACAACAACAAGTACATATAAGTCAGGTTAGTCTGATTTCACTGGTGACCTAGGGTAGGCAATTATTTGACTCATAACACGATGAGGTGCATTGGCAGTATAAGAGGTTTCACTTGTGGCTTGTTGGAGTTCTTGTAGTTGACACATTTTATTGTT
This sequence comes from Echinostoma caproni, assembly GCA_900618425.1. Lineage (NCBI taxonomy): Eukaryota > Metazoa > Platyhelminthes > Trematoda > Plagiorchiida > Echinostomatidae > Echinostoma > Echinostoma caproni. The sequence goes on from UZAN01043962.1 coordinate 27,409, forward strand.
GCATGTTGAAACTTAAATCCATTCTCCTTTTTATTTTCTTGCTTCGATATACTATATGAAAACAGTGATGTCGTAGATTTCGAGACTGTATATTGAATAGGGATACACTACAGATACGACTTAGGAACACTGAGAATCTGGGAACGTTGCCAAAAGCAACAGATACCATGGATGCACTATGATTACTCATGGTTTTACAGGACTCAAGCAGATGATTTTTCCCCAGCATATGTCTTGTGAACCCTTGATGGTATGTTCTTTTTTATGAATCATTTCTGATTTTTTATCTTTTTTATTAAATATTGCTTTTATTGCACAAATGGCCTGATTTTAGATTACAATAAGCATCAAACAAAGGAAATAATTAATGTGCTGCTACGAGGAGAGTTTTTGTCGTTCGCTTGAACAACACCAAATTCATCTGTATCACACGCTCCACCGGATCAATGAGCGCAAGTACTTCTGCCTCTTAGACGTTGGCAACAGTTACTGGTATGACCAAGAGAAAACCACTAATTGAGAGTCGTCGTCGGGCGTTTCAGCCGATCAGAAATAGTAGTTGCCTGATCATGCTCTTTGTACAACTAAGCGATTCATAACCGAGCTGATTTACCGGGTTTTCGGTGCTTACGTATTCTGCGTATCTGTGTCTGAACTGTGAATGTTCAATTATCCTATTTTTCTTTCAACAACCGCTCCTTCATTACATGAAAGGTGCTCCTGGGCGTGGTGCACCTCACCCTAAAGCATATCCCTGGAACCGAGTGGAATGAGGTAGATAGTCACTTAGTATGCACAAAAATGTGTCCATGATAACAGGTACTTGACACATGTGGTTCAGATCTTTGGACGGATGTTTTGGATAGGATAGTGCATGTTTACTGAGTGTGCATGCGCGAAATCTCGAAGGCCGTAATCGTAGAGCTTCTGTAACAACAGAAGCATGCGTGACTTGAAGTTTGAATGAAAGTCAACCGAGTAGGAAAATCAGGTCGTCTGGTTGATTTGCTATCCATCTAGGAAGTGTGATCACAGTTGAGATTTACTCGTTTGTAAATTTTTCTGGTGCTGTGATTCTCATTTTTTACCCACGGTATTTATATTATTCAGTTAAAATATCAGGCTCAATGCGACATAAATTCGCTTCCCATCCTCACTTGAAAATCATTTAGGGATGACATGTTTGATACAAAGTGAACTCTAATATAATAAATTAAAAAATTGTCACTGCTGCTCAACTGCCTGCCAGAAAAAGCCTTCCCCACAGATTTCCTATTTGCATTTTGATATCATACATCGCTCGGTGGAACGAACTTTGCCTCATTTCGACCCAAATTTTAATTCCGGTTGAACTAAGGTAACCGAGTATGTGTGTCTGTGAATTTGGTTCAAAACGTTTTGTGGGAGTTTTAGGTAGATTCTGTTGGTCAAAAGTCGTTGCATGTGAACATTATCTTGTCACAATTTACCTTAATTGAGTAGGAACTACAATGCTCTTCTGTTCACGGAAGTTCGTCTTTTACATGCTTATCGTTGGCGTATTTATTGATGATGTTTAAATCATACTTCACCTCTCCAAAGGAACAATTATGACCACATAGCTGTGCTATACTGACAAGTGCAATCAATTAGAGTTCTACAATGGCATTAGCTAGCATAGTAGTGCGCTTGTTTGGTGATTTATTCGTCCGCTCGTGTTTAGCAGCTAACCAGCAAATCGTTCGTCTCGTAAGGTCAAGGATACCGTAAGCAAACAGAGTGGCAGTATCGAGAAAGTCAAGTTTTCCAGTATATTGATTCGATTCTCATTGCACGGTCAACAGTACAATTTCCATCATTATAGCTGCTTAAACTAGTCGCGATGTGTGTGATTCAACGATTTTTTAGCGAATGCTTGACGGTGAAACTAATCGGATTTTAACCAAATACAGAAGTCAAGACCGTCAATGCTATCCAAGACTTGTGCGAGCAAAATTAGCCTGAATGGTGAGACGCGAAAATATTGCAATCAAAAGGGGTTGGTCTGTTTACACTCACCACATCCAGGTTTGGTTTTGGTGCACGAAGAAAATAACTGACGTGCAGTATAGGCAGTTGTAATCAAGTAATGCGGTAAAAGGGTGTGTATGTGATTGGGTGGAGTGACCTAACTCGCTGTTGGATAAGCAGCCGTTGTAAGTGGAGATGAGGTTTCAACGTAAACAGTGAGGGGCGTTGTAACTTTTGTATACGACGTTCGGCCGTTTTGCACAGAGAATGACGTTAAACCGCAACAAACGTTCAGATTTATTACTTTTAATATCAGTTGCTACGATGTGCTTTTTATCAAAATTCATATCTATGATTATGAAACAAAAGGTGCTCAAATGCATGTTGGCGGTTTAAGAACCACCATCAAGCATAACATTTACTTTCGTTCCGAGGTAGCGTTCCACTTGAGTTAGTCTAACTATAAATGTGTACTGGCTCTCGGTTTTCCAAACGTATCAACCGTTCCATATATTGTGTTTTGATACTTCCGTATATCATGGCATCTCGCTGCATCAAAGCCGTTCCTCTATCCGGGAGTCGAAATAAAATTAAAGAGATACATTCTCGGACATGAAATGTGTCGCTTTTTACCCATAAGAATTTGAGAACTTAATTCATGATTTGATCAGAATACGACAAAAAAAGAGGCATAATATTTCGGTTCGTCCTCAAACACAAACGTTTCGGACTGTTTTCTACCGAGTCATGATACCTTGCAGTACGGTGCTAAGATATAGTGTATCAAAAAAGTGAAATGAGCCGATCAATTGTCCGGATGTCAAGTAGACAGACGGCTCGTATTCCGTCAGTGTGAGTTGAGTCATTTTATTAAATTCTGTTTATGTATCATGAAAGTATTATTAAATTAAATTAAAGCCACTAACGATACACAAACAAATCAACACAATAAAGATTTCAAACATCCCTCAACTCTTTCTCAACTAAATTGAGTTTTGGTTGAGTGTCCAATTGGGAAGGGAACTCTGAAGATCAATAAGAATGGACCACCGGAATACGGGTTGGATGAGTTTCAATCTTGTCAACACTAATAGACTCACTGGTCAAACTCTTCCAACAACCTGACTTTCATTACCTTCGTTTTTCCTAAAGCTTAGTGTTTCCAGCCTCACTGGAGGAATTCAAATGTAATATTGCCTCACATAAGACGTAACATATCCGTACTAATATCCACTTAAGTCTTTGCTTCGATTACCCGAATGCCATTAGAATACACGACGTCTCGATTTTTATGATGGCTGCGGGCGTATCAGTCTTAAAATAACAAAGCCTCATAAAAATATCATGAATTCACTCACCAAGTTAACTGTCAAACAGCATTTGCCAGTTTCCCCTAATTCATGCCTCACCATAACTACTAATGACCACTGTCCAGGTACCTAACCTATCCCTGTTTCCAACGCAGGGAAAAGTTTTCGATTACATTTAAATCCCAAACGCGGGGTGGTAACTGAATGCATTTGACACTGGACGTAACTCATTCGTAAACTGCATAAGTTAAAAAAAATATTTAATGAGATCTAGACCAACTTCGTGCCAGATGCTATACTAAGCTTTAACCCGGAAAATAATGACTTCTTTGAATGCATTTCGAGAGTGAAAGTGATCAAAAACCTGCCTAATCAAAGCAACAAATTTTGCGATATCCAAAGTGGCACGTACGGGGGAGCAGGAGCATGGCGGTCAGTAATTGCTCCCCCCCCAACTCAATTGGGGCGGAATGGAAATTTACTTGTTTGATAAGTGAAATGAAAAGTCATTGGAGAACTAGGTCGCCAGATCAGCTTCCTCCGCCTGTTTATTGCTCCTTGACCACCAGGGAGATTAACCTAATTCTAAATGGACGGGTGAGGTGGTCGGAATTTGTTGGTTAAATAAATATACGCTCTGCTTTGTTGGGCGTTACATACTGGCTTCATATGAAGAGATGTCAGCTGCAGTTCAAATTTAGTCATCATTTTCCAAACGATGCCGGACTATCCTTCATGTTAGCTGTTTGCAAATTTTCTCAGTTGCGATCGAATTCAACTATCGTCCTGCTTCAATGTGATCGGTTTTCTCGCTCTTGGTTTATGTATTGACGAAGAAATTCCGTTGATTACGCAATAAACTGGGCTTATGGTAATATGGGAGCAGTCGCACAAGTCACGAAATGGGTCGGCTGATTTATGTTCCTCTCGAATAAGTTGCCTCTGGCCTTCGACTGTATTTTAAATTTCACTCAGTTGGGGCATGGTGACACTACAAAACTCTTAGTAAAGGAGCTGCATCCCTCAAAGTCAACTTTTGGAGGGCATTGCTTATGAGTCTTAGTATAAATGTATAGTCCCTTCAGGATGAGGGGTATTACGTGGGTGGTTTTGTAGCCATATAATTGATCAATTTATTTAGGCAAATAGTTTTGATTAATTGGCTCATTTAATATGCACCAAATAGAAAAGCTAAGCTTGGCAGAATAGTTAAATCGATTAGGATAAATACTGATGAACGAATGAACCTCAATGCCGCTTTGTATAAAATGTTTTTCAAGTCGCAGTTGCAAATTTTGAACTAACACGAATTTTATCGCGACAATCAGGTTCGCGCGAAGTCAAACGTTGATGCAAGAGATCTAAGACGATTACAGCTGGAGATAAAAATCGGAATAATTGCCTTTCACCTATGGCTATCGATATGCACGGATGCTATTGGCAACTGAAATGTGTTTCCAAAATGAAAGTTAAGTTGCAAGGATTCGATCAATACATGTATTCCAGCTGGTGCCTTCAACATCAACATCAATAACGGTCGCAACAAAATCGAGTGGAAGTGAAAGCCTCACTCTGTTTGCGAAGTACTTTGTATTGTATACTTACATTCTCAAGCTAGGAAAGTTTGAATTTGGTAGAGTTGCATCAAATGACCGGATTAACAAGATCGCGAGATGGAACACAGGTCCTACAGATCTCTGGTCGCTGAACACCTGGGCTCAAGCGTTGTGAACTTTTATTCTAGTCAAGTACCGGAGTGAACTGATAAATTGGTCATTGCAAACGATTTATGATGCAGTGATTTTCTTATTGGCCCCTCAGTAGCTCGCTCATATATAAATACTGGTTGGTCAGCTCACATGGCCCCTAAAGAGTAACTGAAGCCAGAGGGTGACAATCTGTTCTGGATTTGTAGATCTTCTTATCTACCAATAACAGTCTGATAATTTGTCTATATATTTATATATACATAGACCCACGCGTATTCCTGCTGAAAATCTCCTTAATCCAAAATATTGGGTTTCCTTGGTTTGCTCCTTATTAAAATGAAGCGAATCTGAAGAAAGAACTTTCACTGGGGGCACAGGATCTTCAAAACATTTTTCATCCTTTGACGAACAATACTAGCAAAACTACTAACTTTTTATGTACTGTACATGAGGACCAACACCTTTGTGGAACTTGAGTAAGAGTAGCACTGAGATTCGTGGATAGACGAGTGGGCTGTATATGAGAACGGAATGTGGCAAAACAAAGGGAACGTGACGAAGTAAACTCTTTTAAGTGAATCGTGCGCGATAGTTTCTACACTTTTACTTATTGAACTTGAACCCAAACCCGCATTCCTTTGTTCTCGACCAGCAATCATTCAGCTTCGACGTACAAGTTGTAGTTCCACCGCAGTAGGCGAGTCAGAACAAAAGGTATCGTAATATTATAAAGCCAATGAACATTGAAAAAATTGTTTTCTACAAATGTTTATGTTGCAAAGCTTGGTTAGGAAATAAGAAGGCGTGGGGGTTGTACGTTTCACCAGATATTGACTGGAGGAGGTTTAAACGATGTGCCCGTGTCGTCAAATCACTTGACACATCTCGTACAGCTTCAGTGTTTCTGTATAACATGCGATACTCCTAGGAGTAAAAATCTCAGCTGTAACTCAAACGTTACATTGTTTTACATTTACAAGCCCTGAAATAAATTAAAAGGTATATGCTTACCATTTCGTATATCCCATTAGAGTGAACTCTGTTCTTGAGATGTGGATGCAATAACAGGCCGAGGATATTAAACACTGTTCACAAAAGACCACTTTTAGGGCACCGTTTCCTAAGAAGCTATAGACAAAACCGTAATAATTAGGCCTCGATGTGGTAATTATGACATATGTTGCAGCGTTTATTAAGTGATGATGTTTATGAGGGTGTACTTTTACGAGCGGTTTACTATCCTCAGCACGTATGTCCCCTTCTTATGATCAGAATTTACTTCTGAATGCAAAACAATGTCCCGTTTGAGTTACACTTGAGATTTTTACTCCTAGGGGTATCGCATATTATATAGGAACACTGAAACTATACGAAGTTTAACCTAAGCTAATACTTCAATTGCTCCGGAGCTAAAAAAATTCCTCTCGAAACATTTCAATGCCAACTGAGTCGACATTATCGGTGCTAGTTGCAGCGTGATATTTTGCTTTCGTCCTTTCGATCACTTGCTTTCTTCTGTCTACGAACAAGTTACGTTGTCGAAGGCTTGCGCGTCCCAATAATCATGGATATAGTTTGGTATATAGTGGACTATCTGGTTCCTCTGAATGTTTGGATAACTCAAATTACCTTCCGCATAAATTCCTTTGGGTGTTTTATTCTGACTAGGTTGAATAACGTTACCGACCCCAAATCCGGTTCAAATATTTATTTTGCCTCCCTAGAAAGATGCAGCAAAATTGGAACATGTTGCGTAATTGTTTGTCCTGCGCCATAATGAGAAGAAAATACACAGCGCTCTTTTCGAAAATCCGATCTGCAAATACAATTGTTTTATTAAAAATGTCGTATTCAAGGCGTTTTCGTAGTCTTCGGTTTCATCCAACCGGTGGTGAGCAATACCTGGGGTCAAAGGTGGGAGAACGTTCGAACCCTTTTCATAGTAGCGTTTCCAAGATTTATAAAATCTGTTTACACGTATTCAGCTAAAACTGATCAATGTTCTGGCTTATACCGATAATATTTAAAACTGATAACTCATGAAAACTATTTTGAAAGTTTTTTTCCTGTTTCTAGTGAAACAAGAATTGATGAGATAGAAGAAGAGTTGTTGTTTGAAGATGTTTACTCACCCAACGACACTCGGTGTGTGGTTGTGTATGTAGGTGCGGTTTTGAAACTACAATATCTTCAACTCCAAACGTTTGACACTCCAACAGTCGGGTTGTGTGTGTGCTCGAGTGCATGAATGGATGCCAGCAGTGAGTATCGTCGTAGCAGGCAATACAACAAATATTCAGAAATGTGAACCTTACTTGGCTTTATCGGGAGCGATTGCATCCACATCCACTCTAGGTAATTTGAGACGACATCAACGAAGGTACACGCTGTAAGTCAACAATCACTATCGTCGAAAGTGTACAATCTGATATTTGACCCGCTTACTCGGTGAGTGCAACAGTGTGCTGTTTTCTATTCGTTGAGTTAGCGTCACCGTACGACGGAAACAGAATCCGGTTGACCAGATGAAATAGACCAGTGGAAACCAAATTACCGGATATCTTTTAGACTTCGGCTGGATTTTTGTTGCCGAATCGGTAGAAGCGCATTTGATTATCGATCATCTTGTTGTATAGGGTTCATTCACCCCCTCTACGTTGTATGACTGTGTGCTGTTCTAAATGAGATTGGTTACCGATGTCCCGGATGTTTCTGAATAAAGGAAAGCATTCAGGATCACAATATTTTGTTTCTGTTTCTTACTTCCTTTAGTATTTATTGAGTGATCGTCTACAGTCAACTTTCAGAAAGTGATTGGGGGCCATACAAAAAACGCCCAGAGAAATACGGAAATTGGGGAAACGGGCGGCAGTAGCCGGATTGACCTCTTGACTACCAGGTCGTTATCTCGATGACCTTAACGACTTTACCACCTATGGTGATCCAGGCCTACGAGATGACGCTCACCCTGGAGCGGCGCGTTACAGTTTTTGGACACCTGCGATCAATCAAATTTCAAAGGTGACGTCAATGATGCGCGTACGAGTCACTGCTTTTTACTACACACTATAGACGGATCGTGCCAGCCAATCCGAAGCCGTGCAGTCCAGACAGAAGCAGAATGACGCAAGCAATACTGAAATGCGACTGGTGGAAGCCTGGATAACCAATGATATTCTTTTGTACATAATATTTAATCGCCCCCATTTCTTCCAATAAACGAAATACCATTCCTGTGGCCTTTTCCTCGCGTCTCAGTTACGTGGGAAATTGCGTGCTAATGCCATTGCGGTTCAGTGCTTCCATGATCCAGTCCGTTATAGCTGATCCTTGATTCGTGTTCCGTGATTCGTTTTACGTGTTCCGGGTTCCGAGTTCTGTGCGTATCACCACTGCCACTACGATGATTACACCACCACCGCCCAAAATTGGAACAATAAATTCACTAACCGAACAGTGGGAACCATTTAAAAATAGATAAGTGAGATCTTCAAATGAAATATTCCGAAAAAATAAATCCCAGTATAGAGTCAGGAACGTCCAGATGTAAATTATTACTGCCGTAATCATTTTAGAGCGTAAATTTGAAACTCATAACCTCCAGGTAGTCACTTGGAAGACATTATCATTTGATCACTGATGCCGCACGTTAATTTCCAGTTATCAAACAACATAGTAGATGGTTACAGATCGAGGTGTATTTGAACTATCCCAAACGTGAGGGGCGTGTGAAAGTGCTATTGCCATATCTGGGACAGAGAGATATTCAAACACATGTTGTAAAGCAGTTTTCAATAATAATCAACAATAATCTTTATCTTTTTAGAGTATCAAGCTTGGAATAGCCCATTCGGTTGTTTGGAAGCACCAGGCAGTCCTAATGGTCTTGGGTGTAGGTTTCACTCCTTGGGAGGTAGTTGAACGCTTTTTAATGCGATCGAAGTGTTTGCGATAACGGCTCTGGACAGCTGTTTTGTCCCGTTTTGGACTCGTCAGCAGTGCTTACTTTTTGTATACCTGTCAGGACTAGAACCGCAAACATTATGATTAGGATTTCAAACCCTTACCCCTGAGCTACGCGGTCGACGGTCATCACCTTTTGTGAATAGCACAATCAGCTTTTATCTTACCAAGCTTGAATTAGTTCGTTTGATTATTCAGAGGCACTTGCAACTCTTGAGGGAACAGCTCTCCAGTGCTCTTTGTCGGTTATTACAAACCTTTTCATCGCATTGACATAGCCCGTATCGTTGAACAAGGCACCAGTCACACCAAAGTACGACAGAATCGAATGATCCAAACAGTTAATTCTGGTAAGGCAGTGGTAGTGTGATGGTAGCCACAGGTCAGATTTCCATCTACCGCTTTATTACAACATAGTCCGTGAATCTAAGAAGATCGGGTTTGGTGTTAGCCTATACGACCTCAAATCGGGTTTGTCATGTCCGGACCGAGATTCGTTATCAGCGGAATACCAAACGTTAGATGACGCAGGCTATTCCTTTATGATATCCGTTCTTGGGTAACGTGATGGTTGATAATGGTATAAGGCCGGTGAGTATATTTGAGTTAGTGGGGAGGAAGAATGCGTGCTGGCGTGTTCAGCCGTCAAATTGGGGAATGAGGTTTGATCAAGTGATCCGATCAACCGATGACTAAACCAACGTCGGGGGTATTCTTTCATCCCTGTTTGTTCTGAAAATGTAAGACTCATCCACATTCGAATTCACATATTACATGTGATTGGACGGTTAGCGGTAAACGTTGTTTTGTGGATGGAATGCTGTTTTCTGCCTTCTTGCGAAATTTGAGATGCAATGAATTCTGCCTTGGAATAAATCAAGAAACCCAGCCTTGTTGATTTTTTCGGTGAAAGTATGGATGGGGAGATAAATGTTTCATTACTGAGGAAGTTCACTTGTGATCACACTTCCACCCACGCACGCAAACCTCAGTACCGTGTTTTGATAAAAAATATTAGCTTGTGCAAACAGGCACAGCTGTTTTCACCGTATCCTCGTCCCATTAACGATAACTTTCTTATTCTATCTTGTTTCACTGCCGATGTTCGTTATAACGCATGGATATGAGTTCCTTTCAAAAATGTATAATTCATTGGATTTAAATGTGATTGCCATAGCAGTTGTTGTTTTCGTTCTCTCGTCATCGATACGCTCAAGTCTAACAAGTTCAAGATTTTTGAAAGTAAACTTGCGATAGTCGTCTTTTTTTTCTGTTCGCCAATCCAAGTTGAAACAACAGAATGAACAAGAAAAATACCAAACCAAAAACAGGGTGGGGGTACTTCCAATTTGAATATCATTTAATCCCTACATCTGGCTAGATTTCGTTGATCGAGTGATCCCAACTTACGTGCAAGTACTTGAGTCCCAACCCCACGTGAATAATGTTCTACACCTTTTTACCATCAAGATTTAGCCAAAACCCACAATGCTTTAGCCAAAACCCACAATGCTTTAGCCAAAACCCACAATGCTTTAGCCAAAACCCGTAGTCCATTAGCCTCAACGCACAAACTTTAAGCACGCCGAAATAGACGAGTCAGATCAAAAGTATCGGAATATTCTGAAGTCAACGAATGTTGAAAACAATTATTTTCTACGATTGTTTATGTTGCAAAGCCCGGTTAAGTATCAAAAATGTGTGGGGGTTGCATGCTGCAGCACGTTCATTGGAGAAGGTTTAACCGGTGTGCGCGTATCGTCAAATCATTTGACCCATCTCGTCCAGCTTTAGTATTTCCGTATAACCTGCGATACTCCTGTGGGTAAAAGCTCTCAGCTGTAACTCGAACGACACATTGTTTTACATTCAGAAGTGAACTCTGATCATCAAAAGGAGATACATAAACGTGTTGAGGTTAATAAATACTAATAATAATAAATAATAACTGCCATCAGTTTATTATTATTGCAATATATGGCATAATTATCACGGTCGAGGCTCAATTATTGAGGGCTTTTTTCCATAGCTTCTTGCGAAACGGTGTTTATGAGCAGTGCTTATTATTTTCAATCTTTTAATGCATCCAGATGGTTAAAACAGAGTTCACGTTAAGCGGATAAACGAAACGGGAAGCATATGCCTTCTGGTTTATTTCAGGGCTTATGAATGTAAAACAATGTGTCGTTCGAGTTACAGCTGAGAGCTTTTACCCACAGGAGTATCGCAGGTTATACGGAAATACTAAA
>UZAN01043963.1:0-14753 GCA_900618425.1 Echinostoma caproni
TCACTGGCGGCAATCATGGACCTTAGCCTTTCTAGGTTCTCTGATGAACAATTTCTTTGACTCACTATCTTGTAAGACCTTCTTAAAAATGTCTATCGGTTGGTTTTGCTGTATACGGTGGGAAATACTTTTAAGATACAATGGTCTGAACTGCTCAGGGGAGCGCGTTTCTGGACTTTAAAAAATTGTGGTCTGTTTGTGAAAACGAAATCAAGCTGTGAATTTGGTCTGGTAGGAAAAAGTACTAAATTTTGTAGACCCAGTGTGGTGGGGAATGTTACATCATGTCTGTTGAAATCACCAACAAATATACAAAAAGAGTCACTTGTTTTTGATATTATGGAGGTAGAAAAAATGTCAGAAAAGCTATTTATGTCAGCAACTGATAATATGGGTGACAGGTAAAAGTTTCCAAGAAGGATGGAATGAAACCCACTCAAAAAACGGGGCTTACATTCGATGACATGACAACTGATTTTAACCGTTGAGTATTCGTAAATGACAGCAGTTGATTTACTCCAGTTTTCGCTGACGTAACTTGCAACACCTCCACCTCGTTTACGGACACTCGCTTGGCGGTCAACCCGATACAAGTTATATCCATCCACCTGTAAAAGTTCACTAGGGATTTCTTCATGTATCCATGATTCTTGAAGCATAATAATTCCCAGGTTTTTGTACTCCTTTTTCCTTGTGATGTCTACTTCCACCTCGACTTTTCCTAACAGAGAACGAACATCGCTTGTTAAAATGAGAGAAATTTGCATTTGACTGATGCTGCGCTATCTGAGAGCGACTTTCCAGTCTGCTCGATGCTTTCTCTTTCTGCCGTTTTGTGTTTTGATCGTCCGCTTGAATTTATTTCACACATTGTTGGAATATTTCGCAAAAGGTGCAGTTCGCGTGATAACACAACGATTTCATGAACGTGCTCGTGTAGGTGTCCTTGAAATTGGTAACAATGCGATTTGATGCAAATAAACCCACAAAAGTGTAAATATGATTTTCGAGATAAATGACGTGGCCGAATTCAAAGGCCCCGCGGTTGATATAGGAAATTCACGGGAGTATATCTTCTTTGTGTCTGTATTGCTTTAGTGTAATTGCTTCAGGTGCAGTGGACAGAAAATCACTGAATAATGCGCTTCTGTTGATTGCTGTGTGAAGTGGAACAGCTGTTTTCACTTTGACTCAGAAATTGAGACGAATGCTACTGACAGTTGGTGGGGACACCTTGAATGGGACGGACCACATGGGTGCGATTCATGTGTTGTTTCGGCAATTTGATACGGACTATCAAGATGTGAACCGTTAACAAAAGAGAAAGAAATTGCTGATGTGCGCGTATTACAGACCGCAAAATTCTATAACTCCTTTCGGTGGAAGTCTACAGGCTTGCTTTCATATTCCAACTGACGAGTGATTACTAACACTCGGTTTCATTTCTCCAAAAGATGCCTACTAACTTAGTAATCTGATGAGACAAAGCACATCAAACTAATTACATGCTAATACTCTCTGGCATGGCTTCACCGACTGAAGATTGTAGGGCCTGTCGCTGTTCAAAATGTAAACATTTCTGATCACATCTTTGTAAGTGCATGATTTCACATCTATCGAAGGAACTGTTGGAAAAAGCGATCATTGCACATTGTCGAAGTTATAACTCTGAATGTATCAGAAACAAAAGGAGGCCGTGTAGTATATATTCTTTCTACGATTCACATATACATATTTCTGATACTTTTACTAGAGTGTAGTCCTAATATAATCGTTAAAGCCTTCAATCTTGCCTATGTCGATCCTTTAATCCTGTTTGGTCAAACTGATTTGCTCTTTCCTCTAACTCAGGTCAATTCTCCCTTAGACCACTATGTCATCGCCAACTGTCCTGATCTATTTCCTGGTAAGCTTATAGTCCCTGTACTCTCCTAGTGATCACTGCTCCTTAATCATTCCCCATGCCAAAGATCAAAGAATAACTGATTACAAGCAGATCAGGAGCATGTGCCGTCAATTTTCATAAAAGAACGCTTGTCTTTTTGAAAACATCTACACATATTATTTCCTTTTGGTTTCAACGGGAATGTTTGCTTTTAACTTCTATCAGTATATTAATCGTAACACTCAAATTTATTTGATTTTTCACGCTTTACAGAGTGTTTTTCCCCAATGTTGGAGCAAAGTTTCCATTACCATATCGTGACAAAAAGATATTACTCATAAAGCCAGAGAGGATATAGAGGTCAGATATTGCACCAGTCTGCTCAATAGGAAACTCAAAGTGTGGATGTCTCCTTCCCGGAGTAGTTTCTCAGAGGTAAATGCATTAGACGCTTGTGGAGTTTTAATCGAATAGTACGTAGACAGACTACTGTCTTCCAGACGACCAATCTCCCTACATCCTCAAAGGTAATGATTATTCCCTGGTTGAAGTGATGACATCTATTGAACAGATCCCTATCATCGTGTTGAACCCCTGAAATTTGGCGGTCTATTAATTGTTCCCATTCTGAAAAGCTTTCAATGCTCCTATCCAAGGAAATTCGTCTCTCTAGCCTTATCTGAAATCCGGCTCACAAAAAGCGCTATTTACTCTCGCCTTCAAACCTCAACTTGTAGATTACCAGTTCGCTTACAAACCAAACAGAGGCAATGGCTTATCTGATTCCCCATTTAGCATCAATATGGAAAGAAGAAATATGTCGCGAGAAGATAACACTTCGTTTACTGTTCTCAGTTGCTGACTTAAAACAAACAGGCATATATGTAGCACATGAGGTTAGTCAATTATGGTGAGCGAACGTGTACAAGTACCAAAAAGATCACTACACATAGAAGTAGAAAGGCAGTCCCATGTGCTATACATGCGCCTGTTTGTTTTAAGTCAGCGATTGAGAAGATGAAACGAAATATTAACATCCCGCGACAGTTTTGTTCTTTCCGTATAGATAAAATGAATAAAGGGGACGCAATGCTTCGTTATATTGCGAAAATGTTGTGTTACGTCTATCCGATGTTAGTTTCTGAACTTTTTCCATCATATATCCCCTGATCATGCTAATTTCCTCTCTCAAAGCTGGAAAGGTATGACTGTTCCGAAAATTGTTTCTGTGGTTGACGGAATATATTTTGCCACGTTAACAGCAGAACAAATGTCACCGGAAATTCATCTAAGACTCCAAAAAAACGGATCGGGACTTCTGCAATGTGCTTTTCTGTCTGACTTTCTTCTTTCAGTCTACATCAATGATCTTTCCTCAAATCTTTCATACTCTCTCTGCAAGTATAATGACGGGTTTTTGTCATACATCAAGGTAGGCTGTATCATTTAGATCTTTTCAGGCTTTCTCCCTCAATTTCCCACCATTTAATCCGACTATGGTCAGGTCTATCAATCCCTCGAAATCCTCCGTATGCATTTTATTTTCCCTCTGTGAATTGCTGTATGACGCCCCTTGTGCTGAATTTCACACCGCCGTATTCTGTCCGCATTCCATTCAAAACATAACTCTTTGTTCCATTTCGGCTGTCCGCCGAGCTTGGCAATTTGTGTACCAACGTTTCATCACGAACCGAGGTGACATCATCAGTGCTTGTTAAGTGGCCACTTCACAACTCTCCTGTGTGATGTGGCAGGTTCTTCCGTCTGATCCGCACCTCATCGAGTACAATACAGCCAACAGTTTGTGCACTGCGTAACATCAGTGAAGAATGTGTGTAATCTAACACACTTGGATCAAGAATACAGATGGTATACTGCAATCACTTATTGAATAATTGCTCAGAAAAACATTGTGCGTTTTCACTTTCACCCTTTTGGAGAGCTTAAATAGAAACTCTCAGCCACCCAGTCAGACAGAAATCTTCCTTTTGGTGAACGTCTTAAAAAAACAAAAAGCTCGCGAATAATGCGTTATCCCCACGGGAAATCTGTTTCCGGTCAGTAATCGACTGTCTCCCAATGCTGTCTGCTTCAGTTTGTAAGTCAAGATCGATTCAAAAGGATTCAGCCACCTCCATCTTCCTCTCTATTTCAAAACGTGTGATGTAGTGAAAGGTAAAATTGTCCAGGAGATGGTTCTATTGACAACGCTGCCAAGACAGTTGTTATACTACTTATGAACCATTTCGCTGACATTAGAGATAACCGAGCCCTTCTCAACTGAAGCAGCTTCCTTCGCAACAGAGTGTGGGTTTATCAAGTCTTCTTCTCGAGTTGAACTTTGGGAAAATTTTCACAATCTACTACCTACCTCATGGACTTTTGCGCAGCCCTTCATTTAGTCATTCTAATGTGCTTGTGGATTATCAAGGCAGCAGAGTAGCTACCCGGAACATACTAATGATGCAGTTGATTAGGTATCCACGATTACGGTCGAATTCACCTCAAACTCTGCGATTCACAAACGTTGTCTTTTATCACTAGTGATTTTCCAATACACATTCATTTGACTAATGCAAAAATCGATCCACAACCCTCGATGGAGGGGGACAAGGCAGTTTCAATACGCTAATTGTTGACCTGGAATTCGTAGACGACGTCGCTGCACTTGTGGAGCTACTGAATCCATTCAACTGCCATCCAATAGTATCAGTGGATTTGATAGGATTATCCGACTCAAGACTAATTCGACAGAATCTAAAATCTGGAGAGCGTTGCGCCTTCCAGCGCACCGCCTTCATATTGAAAACGAACCAATGGACAGGGTACAAATCTATCCTAGAGGTAGGGCTAATGGTGAAACCATAGGGCGAGTCGATATTGCAAACAAAATCCTTCGGCAAGCGCTTCGGGCACTTCGGAGCCGGAGATAGACTAATCCGTGAACTAAAAAACGAGTTCCGTGAGTTCCTGTGTACTCCGCTCTTAAATACATTTGTGAGACATGACCAGTAAGCACCTGCGATATGCGGAAAATCAAAACTTCAGGTAGTGCTGCCTGCGATTCATCCTGCATTTACAATGACAACAACAGGCTTCCAATCGAAAAGTTAGATGGTGATGCAATTCGATCGAAAAGAGTTCTTGGTTTCTGCAGCGCTGTCAACTTCTGTCTTTTATGATGTTTTCCTTTAACGTAGCAACAGCATTTTCAAACAGAGCTCCTTCTCGATATCAGTCTCATGCTCAGATTTGTGTTGCCTTTGGTCAAAGAGAAAGAACATTTCAGAATAGTTACGGTCGAAATTAGGTGTCAATCTGTACGGTTATTGTCATAAACTGGCAGGTGTGGATTTCAGCGATCCGAGACATCCAAGAATCTGGTGTGTGCTCAAAAGGGGTCATAGGCATGAAAGTCAAAGTCAATTTAGTAAGTAATTAAGGTAGCTGAAAATATTCCCGCCCAGCGTGAGCTGCTCTCATCTGAACATGACGAATAATGGGGCATACGTGTATTGATTGTGCACACTCCACTCTCGCACTATGATAGCGGCTGAGGTAAATGAACACGGCGTTCAATGCCATTGAAAATCCATCAAATGTTTGTTTATTGGTCTAATTGTATTTGCAAAACGCCTTGCTTTTAATCTTATCAAAGGAGAACGTTTGTTTAAAGAAAAGGTGACAACATGGGTGAAGTAAACAAACCGTCACCCCCCCCCCCCCACACACACACGCAAACTCGAACACGCCAGAAAACCGAATGCTCACACTTTTATTTTTGTTCGTTATAACCCTTAGTTACTTTGAATCCGTAGCTGTAAAGATTGGTATGCATATATGAGCAGCATGCAAGCTTTTGATTGTGGTTCGTTGAGCTGCTCCTGTGGAAAACTTTTTTAAACCTGAAAAATGTACTCCTAAAATCTATAAATTCAGATTGGATGGCACCTTGTGAAATCGGTTCGCAGATCAGCGATAAAACGTATAAGTGATTTGCGCAAACACAGATCGTTTCCTCGACTGAAAACAAATGTGGGTGAATTAGTTTTTATCTCTTCCGTTCAACTAATCCCAGGGGAACAGTTTATTTTCCATGATGTTCGAGGGAAATACACCAAATTTCATTGTCTCCCGAGAGAAAACACTAGCTCACTTTGACAACTGTTCCAATGTTGTGTTCATGAGAAACGTTTGATGTGACCCTTTTGCAGCTCCACAAAATACCCAAGAAAACCTGAAAAGTGGCCAATGAATACAACACTGAAATATAAAATAGTGTATATTTCCTGCATATCTTTGATCATTCATGAGGCCTTTTCCCTTGCTCAGCCATTGAGAAGTGCGTCGAAGGATTGGTTAGGAAATATGCATGCAGACAAGAACGGATAATCATGGGCAGTGATGAACAGGAAAAATCACGCACAGAAAATCAGTGGGGGGTCAGCCGTCTTGTTTTCATGAGGAGGATGTCCAATTTCCTGTCCAGCTATAAGGTGCAGAACAAATATGTCTCTCACACATACGTGTGCTCACACCCGAGCTGAGCCTCATCCTCGTCGTGCGGTTGGAACAAAACAAACCAACATGAGCGAGAGAACGAGCCCGCACACACACACACACACACGAGTTAGAGCAGTGTGACTAACCGTTAACTTTGGGGGAACAATACGTCGTTCTCGGGCTGGACCAACGAGAAATCGGTCTGACTCAATCAGCCCTCATTTGCGTGACAAAGTTACCTACGGACATGATAATTATGATTGGATTTTCACTCATGCTTGTTGTGTTTTGTTTATTCATTGAATCGTTTGTTAACTCGTCCATTTCCCCCTCTCCTTCTGCTCCTCCTTCTACTTCGAACGAGGCGTTTTGTTACCAAGACAACCATGTCGTCGCACATTCAAGTATGACATGAAAACCCTGACTATCTCACGCGTGAACAAAACCAGGAGAAACAGATTTGGCACAATAAGGAACGCAAGGGTGGATGACGTTAAATGGGGATTAAATAGTTTGTTCTAGTTTGATCATATCAACAGATTAATTATCTTCTTGTCTCTTTTACAATTGTTTCCTTAGATCATCTGTTCATATAGAAGATCTAAAAATCAATAGGGATAAATCCTAAAATTGGCATGTTGAAGAAAGTGATTGGTAATTTTCGCGAAACTGCTTGATGAAACAGGTAACTGTCCGTATTAATCAATTATGAAGGGTTGTTAAAATATCGATTACATACAAATCATTGACATATAAGTGGTACACAATTAAACCGCATGCGGTTGACAAACTGAACTACACCTTAAATCCAGACTCCTCAACTCTGTCTCAAATCGGTCCACGAGTTTGGCGTGGGACTTGCATGGCGTGAGTGCTTGCAACTGTAATCGTCAGAGTTAAGGGTTTTACCGATTCAGAGGAATAACAACGAATCTGTGATGTGAAACCAGAGAAATTAAAATTAATTAAAGAGAAATTATGTTAGTTTGTTGGGAAAAAGTGGAAGAAATTCATGTTTTGCCAAGAAGCAATTTTTTGCAACACCGGGTTCCGTTGAATCGCTTTGTTTTGTTCACCTGGTAGGAGGGTTATACTTGACGTTTATATGGTTTACGGTAAGGTGAAGATGCCCTAGAAATGCAAATGGTTATGACTGACCCATAGAAACAGAACAATGTAGAATGATCTTTTATAAATGCTTTTCACATGAAATTGCTCAACCAAACGGAAAGTAAACGACATCGCTTATGAGACAATGTTTGAAATCATCTGATCTCCCTCCATCGGCGGTTAGGTCAAAAGAAAAAATCCATTTTGATTTAGTGGAGGCAAAATTAATCATGGTAGTACTTGTACACGCACACTGACTGGTCCGAGTTAATCGTGTTTACCGCAATACCATTTACCCTAGTCCCGGACCCCGTGGAACATCTTCATCATAGAGGGCTGGTTGTGTTATTTTTAGCATGTTAGTTGAAGTTGCATGCTTTATTTGTGTGACTTCCATGCGCGCGCTCTCTCTCTGTCACTGCTCATTAACTCGACCCTCGAGCTGAGTGATTTAGTCACCTTCACCTTCTGACTTTGTGACTCACAGAACTCGGGGAAAAATGATGATATCCTTTGATCTGACGACAAACAGGCAGAAAAACAAAACACATACACAGTGACATGCACAAATCATAGCCGGAAAGGAAACCGCAATTCTGTCAAAGATGAAACGAGGCAGTGTATAGCAGTTACATGAATAACCACCGCTTCATGTGCTTACAGTCCGACTGAGCAAAACAAGACACACGATTGCATGCGGTTTGGTCCTAGCGGTGGGTAGGTGGGATGGCAAAAGTGGCAGAGATAGGAACACAGATACGGAATCGACAAACGACAAGACTTCGTGGGTCACGCGTATATTTGGGCGCGACGAGGCTTTGTATCAGTCGCGTTCCTATCCGTCTGTTCACAAGACGAACGGTGTGGTTAACCCCCCCCCCACGCACACGCAACCATCGGTTCCCGAAGGAACGACATGTTTGTTACTGGGTCGTAGGACAATTCAACAGACGAAT
Organism: Echinostoma caproni; assembly: GCA_900618425.1. NCBI lineage: Eukaryota > Metazoa > Platyhelminthes > Trematoda > Plagiorchiida > Echinostomatidae > Echinostoma > Echinostoma caproni. Next base: position 8,455 of record UZAN01043963.1, read on the forward strand.
GGATGAGCGAATAATGAGATGAATGAAGGAACAACTTGACACTTGTTTGTTTGTGTGTGCGTGCGTGCGTGCGTGTAATGCGATGCCCTACCTGGATGACAAAACACGAAACGGAAACACAATGATGCCAGTAATGTTGGCGTAACACAATTGTATGCATGGATCACAGTGGATTAGATGACATCTGTCACACTATAGTCCAAATCAGAATGATTGCGGTAGATGCAAATGATCAGAATGGTCGAACTTTAAGTAAATTCGTCGTACTTAAAGTATGAGCAGCGAAATTTCAGAGAGAACAACAACTCGTAATACAACTGCAAATATTGATCTCAATACATCATGTATAGACCAGTTACATCACTCTGAACAGCTGCTCAATGGTTAAATGAGCAGCGCACTCGGCTACTTCCATTTTCGACCATTAGTGGTATCCTGCTAATTGTATCTCTGAGGGTCTAACACTTTACAATGGTTTCTGTCTTTTCAGTTTACGTTCTCCACCCTCATATCCCCGAAGCACTAAACTGTATTTTACTTGTTGCAAAGTATGTGTGCAGGCGGACGAAGAGTAAAGAGCAACTATTTCGGTCTTGCTAGGACTGGTCAGTAGATCGTAAAATCCTCGTCCCTTCGGGGAATTTAACTTTGAATTAGGGATTGAGCGTCAAACCAACTCTGAGCTACAATCCAACTGTATCGAATAACGGGAAAACATAGCAACCGTATTGCCGAGTTTCAGCACGAAGGTTCCAACGAAAAATAACGACAAGAGGTAACGTTTAAACATTGTCTGTTAGTGTTTAGCTAAACCACTGTAAAAGCTGTCGAGATAACAATGATACTAATACGCTGTTTAATAACGTTCATTGGGCACTCTCCAAGTATACAGCGACTCAGTTACTTGAATGCTGCAAATACTGACTAAAGTTATGAATTAGATGGTTTCTGTTCACTGGTTTGAGGTGGTAAGTTCATTCTCACAACTGGCAAGCTCAGAATGACCTCATGCATTTGTCTGTGTCTAGTGAGCGATCAATTGCTTCTGCAAGTTAGCATGGGACCTCAACAAGCAGCTATTGTGAAATATGGATGCATCACACGGAGTCAAACATTGAGGTAAAAACAATCAGGGCGTTATACAGGCTTTTTATCTTGTTAGGAATCAATAGCCGTACGCATCTTGGACTCAACTCAGATTCGAATCAAAGAACGAAGAATCGTAACCTGACCCAATGGTTAACTGGATGGGTCATCAAACGCTGGCTTCAGACTGACCTAAGTATGGACAGATTTCCCCAGAGAGAATGAGTTGTTGGAGTAGCAAACATTGATTCGGTACGTAGAAATGCATTATGCGATTTCAACACTCCTCATATAGTACTAAAAATAATAGAAAACCCATATATTGTTGGTTCCTTCTAAGGACCCATTAGCAGTGCAAAACTATAGAGGTTGTGACGTTACTAAATCGGACACTCGGAGTTGTGAGTTCCACACGTGACCTTCAGGTTACCCGGACGGTGTACAGGAGTTGGTTCCGTCTCACACAGCTGCATGATGAAACAGTTCCAGAGCGTTATTCGCGACTATTTTAAAATGAAATACACAACAGTCGAATATACTCCATTTTCCTAAATACACAAACATGCACACACTAGTTTGCAGGAAGACACTTCTGATAGTTCATTATATTAACAATGTGGCTAAGAATTGAATGAAATGTGTCAACATAAGAGAAACGGAAAACTGGGAATAAATCGATAGGTGTTTTATCCCTGCTAAATGTCACTGACGGTCAAGAACCATTCACATTCTCGACTTGGCGTATTTCCAACCAACTTTAGAGCGGTCGCGGCTTGAGTTTGGAAAATGGACCGCAAATTTAGACTGATCGCATATGAAAATGATGGTGAAGGATGAACGGTTTTATTATTGTCATTTTTGTGTCTTCTATTTGAAGGCGGTGGGGGCCCGGTGGTAACATCACCAAATTATCACCCCGGGGATGTGTTCGAATCCCACTACCACCGCTTCACGTTCCCCATTGTGTGTTGAATTGCAGCCCTCTGATAGGCCACTTCCCTCTTCCTGAAAATTGTATCTTTGTATATTCAATAAAAGGAAGTAAAATGAAAAAGAAAAAAGAAAAGAACACGGAGTTGTTTCGTGTTTAATTAACGCAACATGTAAGATGTAATGCATGATTAAGTTCTTCAACGATCAGGTGCGGGTATTCACCAGACGAACTATCTAAGATCGGTATGGATGTGTCGTAAGACCACCACCACCACTACCACCACCAGCAACATCAACAACAAGAAAGGATTGATGACAGCAACAACGACATTACTAACAATAGTAGCAAAAACATTCCCTACATCATTATCACATTTGGAGATGTTTGGTACCAGATTGCTAATTTTTCAGTACCAGTTTATTTCGAACAATAAACAATACATAAAGTAGCACGAAATCAATTTCCACTCCATTTTGTGGAATGAAATCATTTTCATGCGAAATTTCCTCAAAACCTAGACCCCAACCTTCTAAACAAAACAATGTTCTTTTGTATGTATGTGGCGTTCACAGACCGACTCATCTGAACAACCGATTTGCCTTTTCGATGACCCGTAAATAACGAACCGATTGGGATAGAGGAAAGCGAAACAGGCACAAAGTTGTTGAATGCGTGAGACCTTACGCGCACGCGCGAGCGTGAAAGTACGTGGAACAACATGTGCCGAGAATGAGCAGAAAAAAGTGGAGAGATGTGTGCGTCTGTTTGCGTGGCTGTATGCATACATGTGGCCCCCCAAAGGGTTGTGGTGCAAGCACGTAGAGGTAGTCGCATTGGCAGTGTGAATCGAAGATAAGATGGGATAATCAGAGGGGTTTAATCTAATCTTACTTCGTTTCAAACTGTGCCCCGCAAAAAAGTGTTCAAGTGAATTCAGTTCTAAGGTAATGTTTTTCCCCATTGATTTTAGAATGACACACCAGGACGAAAAATGTAGGACTGATTGGATAGCATTGGATGCACCACTAACATTGTCAGTTATTCAAACGTGTTTTAACATCACTTTCAAAATAATGAGATCATTTTTTCTAACGGTTACATTTACACAAGAAAACTGAAAGGCAGAGCCAACATAAAAACTTCGAGCCACGTATTCCTTTTCTGATAAGAAGGCAATACGAACTTGAATGCACACCATTTGTTACTATTACATAAAGGTAGAACGCCACCACACGTTAGTTGACTGCTAGTACAGTATTCTGTGCAAACCAGAATTAATCCAATTCGATTAGTCTCGGTCGATGTCCACTCGGCAAGCGGAAAAATTCGCTGATTTCCGACCAAGCGACGTTTCTTGCCTCATTCAGGTAGACAAACACATCCGTGCATCTCTTCCGCTAGCCACAGAATCATTCAGCCACTGTCCACATTCACTTCTATCCCCAGTTTTATTGATCAATACGCATCTCTCTGTTTCATGGTTATTGAAACTGTCTATTCACATGCTTGTGTGAATCAGCTAAATTCCTCGTGAATACGTCGGCCTATCAGATTGTGTTGCGATGAGATGTGAAAAGACAAAATAATCAGAAATCTAAGCAAAACGAATAATGAAACTAAATTAAAATTTAGCGTTGCGTTTCGCAGTAAATTTTTAAACAGGAAAAAATAGTTTCGGCAACTAAATAATGTATAAAATTCACGAAAGATGGTCAACCCTAATTATTATTCGGGTATGGAAAACCAGGCTTATTTCAGTGAGATTTGTTTGTGATGTTACTGGTAATTCTCGGATACAATTGATATAAGGGAACTAATTGGACCAAAGGAACTGATTGAGTGAAAACCACTACTCAATGGATTATGAAAAAGGCTACCGATGAGTCCGTAATTGAAATATTTCATATTGATTTCCTCTGACATTAGTACAGTCTCTGTTCATACGCCCAAGCCTCAGGTCTTGAGTGAGCCGATTAGCACAATGGCACTACACAAACCTTCCGTGCGATCGGTTCGACGGATGAAAGGTTAATTACTACAAATGGGCTTCCAGAAGGTGCGGCTGGCTGAAGAAACTGAGGATTGTGCATGAAGATGGAGCCTAAATGATGATCAATCTAATGCAATATATTCAACTCACATTACTGCTCACCAGTGACGATTGGCCAAATTGATTCCAGAATGACAGAGTGGAATCAAACCAGTTCAATGCATATGGTGAACACAGTCAACTCGTTGACTAATGCCACACGATAAACGGGTCATTTCGCACAGCGATGTCCTCCTTACATGAATAAGGGTATTAGAGAACCCACATAATTGCAAACCAAATTAACTTCCAGACTGTTATATTCTATTACGCATGGTTAAAAAATAAATCTTGAGGGGTTCATTGAACACAATGTGACCACTCTAAAATGGTACAAACGGAGTGTCCGTTTCGTGCTCTTTGTCAGCGACCCTGCATAAAGTCCACAGGTGTATACTTTATGTTACACAGCTCATAAGTTGTTCCTGAGTGCCACTATTATAATAATTCGCTTGATCTGAGATGTGAGCGAACAGAGCAACATTAAAATATATTTCCGATTTAAATAAGCTTTGCAATACTGAACAATAAATTCGACAACCATGTGCCCAACTAGTTTTCAGACTTCCATTCATTTCGTTCTACATCTTCTACAAAGCAACTTGGTCTCCAACGTTCCTACCTCAAATCTTGGTCACTAGGTCTTGTGAAACTTGCATCGCGTACATTCAAGAGGAACTTGTACCTTTTCTCAGGTAAACGGGGTTAACCCCCTCTCAAATTCTCATCCTTTAGAAGGTTCAAACTCGCCTTTCGATGGATTAATCTGACCAAAAGAGGGGCGAGCCCTCTTCTACTTCTTCGTTCGCATTTTTGATCATGTCCAACACAAAATCATCCGCCTTTGTGGTCGATCCACCCACGCTATCGAGTGTTTAACCAGTTGACCTTCGCCAAGCAGATCGTGTTCTTGTCCCTGTTCTACCGCCATTTTCACGGAGTTCGTTTTGTGAACATTGCCGATTTAGTCCCTCTTCACTTGCATTTAATCGTGACAACCGGCCAACCTTACCGAGTGACTCTGGAAACCTCTGGAATGGTGGACTGTGAATCCTTCTTCCTTCCAAGAACCGCGAAGTTGTGCAGCCCTCTTCAACTCTCCATTACTTCCCCTCATAATGTTTCTATATACAAATTCAAAAGCACCGAGTTATATTTAGGATGAATACTCTACCATTCCTATTGTGCGGTAGTCTCCATGATTTTCAGTTTCATTCCATTACTGAACAGCACGCTCTTAATGTGTTATAAAACCTACAGACTGTCATAACAAGATGGGAAGAGACAGAAATGATTTCATTAACCCTTACATAGGTTGCATACTTTTGGAGGGAAGTTATTGCCAAGAACAGAATCAAAACAGTAGTGAAGCAAGAAATAACAGGAACCACGAAACCTGACGGTGTGTGTGGGGGGGGGAGGAGGAGCTTGAACGAACGAGATTGCATTGGATCAGGTTCAAATGCCATGGGTTTGGATCGCAGTCCGCGCTGGTAGATGTACGTTGGACGACGTATAAATGGCCCTCATTAGGCCTCACAGATGATATAGATTTCGGAGTTCATGTCCCGGAAAGCATAATCGTTTTAATGGAACAGCCTGACTAGAAAAGTGTTTGCTTTCGTTTCGTCGATTTCATGTGACCACAAAAACCTGTGTGTCTGTTCGGACACCATTAAGGCTTTGCCAAGGTGCAGTTACCAGATTCCGTCGACACTGCACCTGGTGAGCCATCATCTTGTTTGTGAGGTTTCCGATCATCGGTGTTCGATTGAAACGATTTCTGATTGTGATCGACTAGGGAATTCACGCCAAAGTTGATATATTTTCGGGAGGTTGAGGCTAAAAATAGATTTGAGGAATATGAAGAGAGCTTAAAACACTAAATAATTAAACAAGAACAGAATAGAAAACATCCTCAGAAGTTCATGTGGTGGATTCCGGTGAATTATAAAAAATATTTGCCCGAGAGGACGGCTTACATGCTGATCGGTGGTTAGCATACGCCTCTGTAAATTGGATTCAAATGTAAAAAGGTGTGTGCTTTTGGCCTAGGCCCGTAGCTCAGCTGATAGAACGTGCGGGGATTCATATTACATGGATGCAAACGGACTTTTTCTAATGGAAGCATAAGACTGCTATCTTCCATGACCTGCTAAACAACATCAATCAGTAAAGAATTCACAGCTA
>UZAN01043963.1:15365-27542 GCA_900618425.1 Echinostoma caproni
TGTTCACTCCTGAGTGTGAATCTAAAAAAATCACACACAGGCACCAATTTTTCATGATATGATATCCATTAACACAGTGAAGTTTAGTTTTTGCAGAACCGGTGGTATTCCCGGGGCAACCAAACACTTAACTATTCCCCACATGTAATTCGCGTTACCGATGGACCGACTATTCATATATGTTTGTGTGTAATCAGAGTAGACGAGTAAGGAAAAAAGAAATTTTTTATGCGCTCCTCATTATTGTTTAGCCATGAGACGCCCTCTCAGCATTTCTACAATAAGTTATGGCCGCTAGCAGGTTAATTTTAATAAACTAACCCATCAGTTTTTTCTTAATTAAAATAGTAAAAGAAGCCATCCGTTTCTGTAGGGATACCAAACCCACTGTGTCATCGTACGACTACGAAGTGTAACGTGTCCCTCGGTCCAGCTCGCCTGTAATTGTACCTTATCTACGTGCGCGTGTGTTCAGAGCCCTATTGGCTGCATTTGAGACCCGCTTTTCATAGGACCGGGTCTGACAATGTTCTGCTCTTAACGGGTAATTAACGGATACAGGAATTTGGCAGAAGATATCTATGATGATTTCTATTGCCATTGCAATGGGCTGTTTTGGAAGCGGCTTTATTTTTAACTCCTTTTCTCACTGCACTTGGTTTTGAGGGATTTTATTGTCATTTGGTACATATGTGATATATATCAATGTCAAACAGTTAGAACGAGCAAAACTCACTGAAATGGGGCTTCTGGCAATCGAGAACATCCCATTCGGGGATGTTTCTCTCCATTTTTTCAGGTTCTATTGGATTAAACATTTCAGACTGCACGTCAAAACAGCAGGTTACAGATTTATCCGATTCCGTGATCTTGGTCAGTGAATTAGTCCGTGTCCGAAGCGTATTGCTATTTGGAAATAGTCCAACACTGATTGTGTGTGTCTGATTATTGATATTATTCGGACAATGTGAGGCTGCTAGCGCATGAGCTGAGTGCGATTGCACTTGTTTGGCCCAGTGACAGCGTATAAACTTTGCAATGTGTTCACGGAATCCATTCTCAGATAGGCGAAAATCGGCCAACGATTCACCCAAAAAGATCACTTTGGAGTTAATGGTTAATTCTGTCAGAATGAGAAGGTGATAGATATAACACACATGGAGTGCGAACGAAATGGTTTTCATCGTGGAATTGTATTACGGTTAGAGCGAGTAGAATTTTGTAAACAGAAGTATGCCAGCTTTGCTCAAGAGAGGAAATTCCAAAGAGCATAGATATTTAAAAGGTGCAACACGAACACACGCCGGATTTAAGTGTCATTCAATAAAGGTCAAATGTTTAAGTATAAATGTTTTATACGTATGCCTCAAAGTTTCTTGTGGGTAGTGGTGTAGAACAAATGAAGTTGATTTTGATTGACTATCCTGCAAATTTTATCTTCAAGCATAATCCGCAATTCATCCAGTCCAAAATATATACTCTCGGTAAACCTGGTACGGGAGTTTGCTCTTGGTCGACAGTAAATCTTCCCCCGGTTGATCCGGGATTCGAACTGCGGACTTCTGTCATTATAATCGTGTGTGACTGACCCTAAACTATGATGAATAGGCAATCAACTAATTTTTATAATTACCAAACTAGCGAAAATCTCACATGAAAAAATTCCATAAGCACGGTTTTGTGCTTTTCTTCCTCGATCGAAGGAAACGATTTCGGACACAACCTTGGACCACATGTACCTTGGTGGGTACAAACAATCTTCGGTTGGGTGTTTAGCAACTTGGATGAAAAAATCACATTATTAGTACATACATTTTACCCGAATTGTGAAAAATATTGCACATAATAAGGCTAAAACCATCAACAGGGAAAAGTTTTCCTTTAGGGGAGTTCTCGTCTGCTTTATTAGATAGAAAGTTCTGTGGTCGTGAGCACATTCACCCAATCCCGTGTATTAAGAGTGGGAATAAATATTTCTCGGTTATAACCATGTAGGTACAAACGCTATCGGTTCGTAAGCCTCAGCTACAAATAGCTTTTCCACTGAACATACTTACGAGATACAAAATATCGCAACCTATTACGAATTCCCTAGTTGGGTTGCCGGCCTCTTTTGTGTATGCGCTATTTCGTAATCGGTTATCTTAACAGGGAGGAAGGTCGCAATCAAACCCTAATTTCCCTCGAAATAGTTCTTTCTTTTTCTTTTCTTTATCGAGCATTCAAATGTACAGCCAACTTTTAGGAAGGAGTCCGCGACCGTAACAATACTGTTTAGGAAAATACAGAAATGGGGAAGATGGATGCATGGGTGCATAAAGTTCATTCAGACTAGATCCAAAAGCATACCTTGCTAACACAATCATCGTTTGTTGAGCTGATGAGGCCATCTTAATGAAGGGATTAACAGAAAAACTCAATCCCCAAATTCTTGGTTCTTTTGGGACGCATAACAAGACGTTGCTGGGTCCATACTTCTTTGAATAAGCAATAATCGGAACGGCCATTTTGCCGTTGCTTTTTACATTGGTAACCAAGTGTATTCAATAGTTGCATCCAGAGCAAAGACAGAGGACTTGTTTCGAGCAGAAAGGTTCAGTTTCCTATTATGTGAAGGCTGTGAGAACTTGGCATAACAAAACCTTTTCACAAAAATGGGCTGACAGAGCAGGACCTGTGCTTTCACCGATCATAACTCCAGGTGTGACCCTATTTGATCTTTTCTTGTGGAACTGACTGAAGTCAGTTGTTTACACTAGCCAGTCACATTTCTTAAATGATCTGAAAGAAGATATCATAAATGTGTACGCAACTTGGTTTTAACACCCAGCTGAGTTTTCCCAATCCATTGGCTACCATGTAAAATTACCGTAAAGCTCGAGGCAGAAGAAACGAAAGGACTGAGAGGAATGTGTTCTATACGCAACCAGGTGGCAAGCGCGAATGGGATAATAGAATCTAAAGCTGCATTTAAACATATCATCCCAGGTTCATCTCTTAACGTAATAGACAGAGTATAACATACCCGACGAAACATATATACCTGCATAAAATCACCTCGATCCACTAGAGCAACCATTGGTACTGCGGAACTGCTGATCCTACTACTCAACCCATTTGAATGTTACTGTGATGTTTTTCCTCAATTTCCCTAAGCTGTACACTACGGAGCTGTCTGAACGAGTCCCAGAAAGAAACGAAGTAGTCCAGAAACGGTGAAACAATGCATCGTAATAAATCTATTTGGTTACGATTTCTGTCTAACATTCCCGAATCTGAATGAAACAATGCGCACTATGGGATAAACAATCGAGTTATCTTTATATAAATACGATCACATTTGGAAAACACCGCAATATAGAGAAGAAAATAAACAACTTACCTGTATCGACTGGTTGCTTTAATCCAGCGGTTAGAATCAACTGTGTGATCATTTTTGACTGGACACCGTGCAATAGGATGTCATGTTTTGGTGAGTGATCTGATGTTCCAAAGTAGAGTAATCGTGAACCTGAAATCAAGAAAGGAGTGTGCGAAAATATTTTTAAATAAACATAATCGAGGCATGATAATCAGGTAGTGTTAGCTAGCATCATGACTGTTGGGTAACGCGTTAAAATTCCCCCACAGCTCTACGGCATAGCTCCACCACTTTGTTTAATTTGGTGGGTGTCTTCTAGGCAGGACCTCGCTTTCCGGGGAATGCATTATACAGTTAACTCTCCTTCATATAAAGTAAAATTCTTTGGTTGTGTATGTGAATAGAAATGAATTAAATAGTAATCAACAGATTCGTTTAACAATGCCAATGGAAAGCATTGAAAAGTCTTTAAGACACTGTTGTTTTAAGGTCCTGTTAGAAGTCTTCAGTAATGCACATTCATCCAGTTTAGGATGACCCACACGCATACATGCAGGATTATGAGTCTTCATTGCATTTCCATCAAGATACTTGTTATTTAACCAGGCCAAGCAACATTTTCAGTTGTTCGACATCACTTCACCAGTTATCGTGAATGAGGTGCATCAAGTATTTTACCTATGTCTATATAACCGTAACTAAGGCCAATGGTAGATTTACATCGATGCTACATTAATTAATGTGGAACCAAACTGCTGAAGTTAGTTGGATAAAAATAGCACTAGAGTGTGAAACCTACAGCTAAGTTTTAATTGTTGAAAGCTCAGTGTATATGCATTGCTGTTAATTTGACCGTATAGGGTTTCCCAGACTATTTAGGGGTGTGCGGCACATTAAGATAATAAGACCAATCAAATAGTAATTACTGATTGAACACTTCGTTAGATGCAAGACACTTTCTGCATAGCTGTTTCATTCAATCACGGATACAACAAAAAAGATATTCCACAAATGCTGCATGAGTATGTTTTATGTTCTTATCTCAAAGAATTAGATCAATACACGCCAGTGTGTGGCGAGAAATCGACGGAGAAACGGCAAATAATTCCAGCTCTAGTCATTACAATTCTGTCAAAAATATTGCAACGTCATCTCAATGCAAGCATTCTTCTCTCCGCCATGGCATAATAATCCGATTTTGAGAGATATCACAGAACACAGCCTTAGGCCATTCTCCTGTTCTACAGCGCAGAGCATACTGTTGAGGGGTCGGACAGAAATCTCAATGATCAGTTTTAACTGAGCACACAGAAACAGCCCTGGATTTGAAGGACCGCTCTGTATGTTGATATTGGTGTGTTATTATCCTCATAAATCCCATTCATCTTCACCAACAGGTGCTTCAGAGTATCCAGCAAACAGTGACAAGCTAAGTATTCGCTTGCATGTTCTCAGGACCACGGGGAGTAACGAAATTGTCCTTTGGGCAAACGCAAAATGACGCCGTTTATTCACTGTCATTCTCAGTGCAATAGACGAGCCACATGGCAACCAGACATCGCAGCAGGCATGATGGCTTATGAACTAGTGTTTGTCAAACTGCATTTTCTCCCATTAGAAACATCGGTAGAACCGTTTGTGTTGCATGCTTCTGAGACGCCCTCCCACTACACCACCACCACCATGTTTTTCAGATATCCGGGTCCAAAATGCACGCAGTCCACAAACGACTGGCAAATTCAATCACTCAAAATCGCGCATGTCCGCACGCGTCGACCTCATCCATGCCTCCGCTCGCCTGATTGAGCTGATTCGTCCCACTTGAAATTGGTCGCTTGACAGAGAGCTCGTGATGCGAGTCGCCTAACGGTGGTACGGTGTTGGTGATGAGTACGCCCCCGTGTATCCCGACCACGAACCGAACATATCACTCGCGCGTCTCCGATCCAATCGCACGCGTGTTTGTGCGCGCGCGGACGCACGCATGGACTCGGGATAAGTAAACGCATAGATGACAGCAAAACAATACTGCTATTGCACTGATAAGATATGTCACTCAGAGCGAATAAGTCGGATTTCACTGACAGACATTTAAGGGATCCGTGGGGACAGAAAGATACGGGAATCACTGGCAGACGTGTTGACTGCGACCGAACACCTTCATAGGATAGAAGCATCCATTGGAAGTCCTCAACCGAAATATCACTTCAAACGCGGATTAAATAGAATTGTTGTCCGTGAGATACTTCAGAAATAAACAGGACAAAAATTGTTTTCCTAACCCGTATTACTACCCATGTATCCATTTTCTACCCGAGATTCTTTAAAAAAAATCAGAAAAAGGAGACATGATTGATCGAAAACACCGCACACTGCTTGAACAACTCAGCGGTCCACAAATTGGGGAACTTTGAACCGAGGAAACCTATGAACACAGACAATAAAACTATATGCAATAAGAAGTGAACTGCTGTTGAATTTCACATTGATAACTCCACACGACTTTGCCCAACATCTTAATCATGCAAAAATTCATCAATAATTGCCGTTTTCACTTTGAACAATTTTAGTGAAAATCTGCAACCACTTCTCACTCCTGGAACAAAAACCGATGGATTGTTCACGAAAATTCGCTTGTATACCAGCAAAAATCTGATTTCATTTCAATTATTGCATCGGTAGAACCACCGAGGTTTCATCACAGCGATTAATCAAGTCCCGCCCTAGATCACATGCTATTTAATCCGTAGGGGGGGGGAATCGCTGGCTAAACAAAGGCCAGCACTTCGAATAGGAAATAACTTCTAAACGTGTCCAATCACATCCGGAGTGACCTTCCAATAACTCGACAATCGGGCCGTAACTGATTAATTCGAACAAGTTGTTTTCGGTCTTTTAGGCTTCTGTTCCAGACTAAGAATTTTCTAATTGCTGTCATTATCTTAAGCGGTTTTCTGCATGGTAAACACAAAATTCGTCATTCCTTTTCCTCTCCCATGAAAACATTTTCATAGAATCCTGAGGATTGATTGCATAGTTTAAGGCACGTAAATAGTTGACAGTACAAGGCCACCTACCTCGTTTTGTGTGATTCAGCAACTCAGTGGTTATACAGGCCTCGGACCAATTGGTTGGCACATTTTTATCTAAGCGAATGGGTTCATCTATGATCAACAAGAAATCTGACTGAGTAGCCAGTCGCACTTGGTCTGCGACTCGTTTAACACCGAACACGTGATCTGATCCTGCTGGTAATTGATCATCCGCGACCAGTAATAAACAACCAAATGTGTGAAGCCTCCTTGCCACTGCCAGTGTTAGAGGATCTGAAACGTGGACGCCATAGGGGGTAAAGGGGTAAAGGGGAATTCAAAAAGAATGAAATAATGTAAATGAAGTGAGACGTGAAACAAATGCCACTTTATACTCAATTTACCCGTTTCATTTTCAAACACTTTCCATAAACCAGATATCCTATTACGGATGATGGAGATCTAATAATCGAGAAATTCACCAAAATCTGACGTTTGAAAATTCGTAGCATACCAAAATCCTTGATGGTTTCATTGCTTCTGAAGCCTTGCAACCAAGTGGGTGTTATGAAAAAAGTCATCAACCTCCAACAGGAGAATTGATCTGTCTCGGTGAACTGTTCGATTATCGCCTTCTGTGTAATACGATGGGATTTTACAAACAATCCAAGTGCGAAAGAGTTGATCATTGTTGTAGATACCCGGTGAATTCATTGAAAAGGTAGAAATACTTGGTGAGCAGAACAGTTTCAGATGACTCTGGATAGCTTCAACCATAGGTGACGTGTTGCGGTGAAGACAGCTCATCAATAGTTGAATGGTAACCAAGTGTGACGAGGCAGGAGCGATTCAATCAACAAATTCCTCGTTCTGTTCTTACGCGGAATCAAACAGACTCATCTACACCCAAAAACCGGGTTTAACCTTGTGGTTAGTAAACCTACTTGTATATGATAAGCGTCTTAGAATTTTGTTTACAAAAAGTCAATAAAACAAAACATTGAGGATCTCGTACCTTCAAATTCTCAGTCTTCAACGAAAATTCATCGATCGATTACGGTTCATGACACATTGATAGACATCAATAATGGAGCTCGGATACACCCGATGTCCCATTGCGATCACTGTACTGTTTCGTGAAAATAGCCCATTCTAAACAACTAGGAAAATAGAGTATTTTTCATCTCAGTGGGTTCTATACAAACAAACTGGTGGTTCTAGCCTACAGGATCACGCCAGCCACTGAGCGATGCGTTACAGTTTCTGGACAACGAACTACAGGCCAATCGTGCCGACCAATCAGAAGTCGTGCTGTCCAGATAGAAACTGTATGAAGTCAAGAATACGAGCAGGTCATTGGTGAGGACCTGTACAACCAATAAAATTCCTTTGTACATGTTATTTATTCTCAGTGGTTTTTTTCAAGAAACCAACCGCTACTTCTGTGACCTTTCTTTTGTGTCTCGGTAACGGGAGATTCCAGCGAACGATTGCTAGTGCGATTCTGTGCTTCAGTTGCGACCGTATTTCGTGATCCGTAATTCTTACCTACCTCGACTACTATGCAAACTCGGAAAAGTCAAACAATTGTCTCGTTAATGCCAATTCTATACCAGGTTTTGTGTTCACCGGGGCCCTGTCAATAAGCATTTGTGGACCACTGATCAAACCATAGAGTGAATGGAAACCATGTGATCGCCTCTGAGGACATTAATACGGACAATATGGACTTTAATTATTAATTAAGTTGAACTGGTTCCCACGGTTGTACTAGCTCAAAGTAGTACACATAGATGTCTTCTTTATTCTACAATACGGGGTTTACATACAGGGAATTTTCTCGATTCTAAGAAAATTTGCCGCCTGTAACTAAAAACACTTACTCCATTGCAAAAATCCTACTGTTTGATCTTTGAGTGCCTTTTTCTCAAAAGAGTTACTGCTTTTATTTATACGGCCACGACCAAAGCTTAATTGCTTTTCCGACACTGGTCCTTCGTCCAAAATATCTTCGTATTCTCGATGAGCCGGTTTAAACGTTTTCAGGTTAGCTTCCGCATCACTGACCGACGGCCAAGACTGAGGTCGTCGATCGCTCAATATCGAAGTCGTATGTACGGAAGATACGTGGATATGTGAGACTCTTCCATCGAGCAATTCAAAAGATCCCGTTTGAGCGATTAGTATCCAGGTCAGAATATAATCCGCAGCCAAATCCAGGTTTATTGGGTTCCAAATAGGTCGGATGATTAGTGCTAAATTAGCAATAGAAAAGTGAATACTAGAGTAGTAAGTAGATTAATTATTAAAACAAGACAGACATTTTTATATTGAAAGAAGGCCACAGTCAACTCTCAAGATTTGACCACTTTTTGGCAAGAATAAAATCTCACAGTTGACCACGTGTCAACCACGTGTCTAACATAAAGAACAAACTAATTATTTTTCACTCCTTCACGAGGGACTAAATAGATCTAACGGTTTGTTTCCCTTTGATTTACTTTTCATACTGATGCATTTTTATTTAAAATCCTTTAGAATAAACAGTATGCTGGGTAATAAAACCGAAAAATAATGCTTCAAGCCCTCCCTAATTTGAAATAATCTTCTTCACACGAAGCTCACTATTTTTCTCATGCGTTAGTGAATTGTTCTAATGAGAACGCATGTTCATAAGTACTAAAATGGATCACACAGAACTAAAGACAACTGATTAGATTTTTGTGTGGTTTTCAGAATAACTGTGGCACAGTTATGATTTTCACACAAGTGGCAAAAATGTTTCTTTGCAGCCAGCGAATTAAGATTAGCAAGCAATATTAGTTTACAGATATTTTCCTCTCACGTCTGTTTATGTAAAATTATTACTGTTACTGTTACTGTCATTGCTATTGTTGATGCTGTGGCCGTTATTGTTGTTGTTGCGGCAGCTGCTACTTGCTCACTCCATCCTTAATGCTGCACTGTTAGAAATCAAGATTTTTGTTTCCAAACCAATCGTTGGAATACAAAAGTGAGCTCTATTGTGTTTATCGGCAGAGTTCTGTTTTTGTATTTCTTATGCGGATTTTCCGTTTATTTGATTATGTCTCTGTTTTATTTCAACCAATTTCAAGCCAGATATTTATCAGCTTCTGCCAAACCTTTTGATAATGCATGATCCAATGGATTGAGTGCTTTGAACTACAATCTGATATTATACTTCACTCCCGGCTCGATCTATATTTTCATGTGTCTTCAAGTTTATTGTGGAATTCATTTTACTCCGTTCGGATATGTATAAATAAGCCAAAGAGTACACGGTGCAACAAATGTGATTCCGCAGTCATGTTTGAGCATAAGAGGGGGTTACAAACAGTTCCAATATGGTCTTTCAGTGGTCTTCTCGTTCTTCTATTCCACTATCCACAGAATGAATAATGTTCTATCCCCAGAACATTCTTTGTCGTTTTCCCAGGGAGCAATACACACTGGTGCTATTGCTTTTTCTAATACCATTAATAATAGTACAACCAGTATGTTGGGTACACCAAATTCATGGACCGACGAATTGCAAGGTGGAATTAGTAAAATGCGTATAAACTTGTTTACTGGAAATCCTGAATAATGCACTAAAATCATACAAATATAGACGTCAGTGAAAGTGGGAACTTGTACTTATTAGTCTGTCAACTCATGTGTCTACTGAATGCAGTCCGAAAAGGATGGTAATCTGCTCGGTTTTCCAGTGAAACTACTAAGACAAGGGTAGACAACATTTTGATAAAATTGCATTTTTCGTATGTCCTAATTTATCTCAGATGTAGTGTTTCACACCGGGTGTGTATGGCCACTAGGAGAATAACATGGCTATGCCATTATTGATAACTGTACTGAATCAATGCAGCTAAAAATGGATGTCTTGTATCAATAATTAAATTTAAGAAAGCTAAATTGCAGTGTTAGAGACGGAAAATCTTGCATATAACTCCGATTTATCAATTCGCCACCACCCTTGTAAGTTCTCCTCTGTGAAACACGATGTATGTATATGTCTGTTCTTCAAAGAACTACTAGATTGATGAACCAAAGTTTAAGTTTATGCCAACATTAATAGCATATTAGCTAACAACGCAAACAAAATCGGAATGACCTTAAAGATTTGAGAATGAACACTGGCTTTGTTCTTTTCCAAAATACAATGGAAGGACGTAACGTGATCGGTACAGGAGATTGTACTTCAGATTATTCATCTACTTCAATTCGAAATGCTCGAGAAACCACATGGAAGCTGATACTTGACCAAAGTTTCTATAGTAATTTCAATGTATCGTTCACAATGAACGGTTTTACTCTCGATCTATCAGGCAGTCGATAAACGGTGGTATCAAGCTTGCTGTTGAGATTGTTATACAATGTCAGAGGTTGTAATGAAACTAGGTGAAATGGCGTGCCATTGGAACAAGGCAATGAAGTGGAACAATAACTAAATAATATTACCGCATTCAACAGATCATTAACTTGGTACTCGTGGTTGTTCGAGAAACTAGCGTATTATTACTTGTGTTTCTTCCCACTGATGCCACATCCTACTTAGCCAGGGCCGTCGAGTCATCCTCTTTTGATCGGTGGGTTTCAAGCTACTCCAAGATTTTTTATAAGTTTGGCAACACACTTCCCGGTGCATGTGGATCTGCGTGACGAAAATAATCCCAATAAATACCGAGGGAATTCTCACTCAGAACAACAAATCGCCCACATCGTTGTGAGATTCATGGTGGCTATAGTTCACCTCAGTCTATAGAAGACGATTGCTCAAAACATGTTGGCGACGAAAAACACGCCTTGAATGGATAAGAGGACTATATGAGTGAGTCGTCCAGTATATCTTATCAACAGCTCGCTTGGGTGAGAGACGAAATAGAGTAGAATGACATCACAATCAACCGGTGCACGACAATTACTCTTAAATACAGCCTCTGCACACGCACAAGAGTAACCATTGTTGGACTAGTGCTTATAACCAAATGATGGTTGTTGTTTTTATTCTTCTTGTTGTCGTTCATGACTGTGTGCTTCTCCGACCAGTTGGTTTGTTATCTACCATTTATGTAAACCCGATTTGGCATAGGCACACGCCCATGTTGAATAGAAAATGAACAAGTTTGGAGTGGAATGAGGATCGGAAGGGGATAAAAGAGTGGAAAATTGGTGCACCTCATTAGACCTTCCCGTTCGGTGGTAAAAATGATAAGCACGCAAAGACCAATTAGTGGTCACTTGCTCCACTCGGCTCACATATCACAATTAAGAAAAAAACCGCCATACGAATTGATCGAACAACTATCTCAACTGATATACAGTCAGATTTGGATTGCTCGACTGGAAAACCCGTAGGTTACCAAAGCAACGTGAATGGGCAGTGCTTTTAGACTCATTAAAAAAGGAATTGCTTTTTTTTGCCCTTGTCTTGGTTATTTTGAATGAAAAGAACCCACTTGTTTTAAATTAACGGCTGTAAATGGCAATCGGGGCTAATGCTTGCGTTCTACATTTGAGTGCAATGAGATTTTCCCACTGAACGGATCTAGTCAAGCAATTTCAAAAAGATAAAATCACTCAACCAAATAGCGTTAAAGTGAATGGTTTTATGACTAATTGTAATATGTAATCGAGCACACACGAACACCATCACAGAGGTTTCTGATGCGTTATCGATCGAAATTGCAAGTGCTCATATGCTACGATGTGAAGCAGATGGAGCGCGGCAGAATGGTTTGCAGGTTCCTAGCTTGTTAAATCAAG
>UZAN01043963.1:27548-38622 GCA_900618425.1 Echinostoma caproni
TTCACCAGAGAAGGGAGTTCATTTTCAACTGCATCTTAATTGGTGTCTACTGTACTCTATCCAATTTCACGAACTTCGAATGTTCAATTAAAGGACTGATGGTATTGTGACTGCAACGTATTTCGTACATGTCTAAACAAACATTTCTAATTATATTCCGTTTGTTGTTCTTTGTCCTCTTTAGAATACTTATCCCTACTTTTTTCTTTTCATTTTGCTTCCTTATATTGAATATACAAAAATACAATTTTCAGGAAGGAGAAGTGGCCTATTAGGGGGCTGCCATTTAACACACAATGGGGGAAAGTCAAGTTGTTATTGTTGTTGTTGGTGGTGGGATTCGAACAAATATCCCCGAGGTGCTAATTTGATGACGTTACCACCGGGCCACCACTTACTTGTGGTAGGGAAGATGTTGTGGCCTACAAGAGACCAATACGTTTGTCATGCTTGCTTGCGGTCTGATTGATTGATTGATCAATTGATTAAGAGATGCTGCCAACTAGCACACACACTTCATGTCGACGGGCTCGACTACAATATCGATCGGTTTCAACCAATCAAATATTGACATTTGACTGTTCTCGTGCTGATTGATTGTTTGACTGTTTAAATGCCTGCTTGACCGCATTCGGCTGTTATGCGTCTCTTGAGCTAGTTGTTGGCCTTCCTTCCTTCCTACGTGTTGCCCCGTCTACTTACTCACCTGACCATGGACCGGTGACATATGTAACCCCCACAATAGACGTACTGCATATTTGACTGCGTGCTTATTTACTTACCTAAACGGAACACAATAGATGGTAAATGTATAACGGTTTACTACTACATGATAAACCTGCGGTTGACAAGCGTAGTATTTCAGTTTATTCATCTCAGTTACTGATCGATTTTCTTGGTTGAATAATAATTACTGTTTCATTATGCTCTTTGATAGAGGATAAGCCGTCCATGGCTATGGTTTAGGTTTACTTGAGTAATTGCAGCATTTTTATTGTGCTCAATTCCATGCTAGGTAAAGTCTCGGTAATTGGTCATATTCTTCAATATTTTCAGAAAATACAGTAGCTCAGTTCCGTTTCAGGAACTGAGTAAGATCAATCCAAGGTCATTTGATCAAGGGACTGTTAGAAATGCTATTTTTGCCCACTCATTGGAAACTTTCCGTTGATCATTTAGGTGCGATGGCTCTTCCTGTTTCTAATGGTTTTCTCTATACTCTGACTATTTCATGCCCACAAAAATTTATTCAAAGTTAAGTATCCCAGATCCATGAGACAATCGGTTTCTCTCAAGTTGCTACTGGTTTTATCAGGTATCATGGTCATTTTACGGGAATAAATTTATGCCTAGGCATCTTTTAACAATCCATACATCCCCGTGAATAATATTTTCCTCTGGATGTAAAGCAACCCAGGCTCAAGTTCTATAATTAAATTGTTTTCATATGTATGTCTATTTTTCCCCAAAGTCATAACCAAGTGGTTCTACCCAGTTTGTCTAATTTTTGAAACCTACGAGACCTGGTTCGTGCTGCATTTCGCAACGGTTATCGTTTATATCTACATCGTTTTGAAGCGTATATATGAAATAGTATTTGTCATATACATATATGTATATATATATATAACAATGCAGGAATAAAAATATTACATATCCATGATGTGAAGTGTGTAAGCCAACAGGACAATAGCTGGCCCACAATACAATCCAGTTTAATATGCGGACTGTCCGACATCCGTGCTCTTCTTAGCATTCAATGAACAAAATTGGTAATTTCTAATTTGTCGTAGTGTTTCAGTCAGCACAAAGCTGCAAAACATTGAGTGGTAATATTCGTACCACTGATTCAATAGTCTGGAAATAATAGAACTGATGTTTATTGGGCATATTTGTGTCTGACAAAATTATGTACACGGGTCAACGGAAAAACTACCTTCAAAATGTCATACTCGTTTTGAATACTCATACAAATCAAGGTGCGAAAAGTCACACGCACCAGACTGCGAACAAAAATATCATTGACTTTGAAAGAAGTTACACAAATTAAAACGATCAAACAGAATACTCACCTGGAAACTGTGCCCTCAACCGATTGAGTTGAGTCTGAGTTGGTTCAGGCAGAAAAATATTTTTTACTCCGTCTAATTCCCGAATCAAACGTTCCACACCTTCTATCTTGCCAGGTGAAATAACCAAATCGGTCACTTTCGATAGTGACTGATTTAGAACAGTCTGGAATTAAACAGACAGAAAATCGTCTGGGGGTTATGGTAGAAAAATTGAAAGCAGAACCAGTAAGAATACAATCAATGATAAAAGACCTTTTCCATGGAATGTCTAATGTTGTTTTCCGTAAAATGATTTGTTACTGAAACTAGTCTTCTTTCGTTGTGAAATTAGTCCATAATCTTTGTGAAAAATGGCTGTTTGCTACTGATTCTTTTGGCTACCAAAAATGGGACTAACCGTACGTTTGACTGCATACATGCTCGACGCCCAATCACAGCTGTACACTTCGGATGTAAATGATTCTTACCCCGATATCCATTTGATCCAGATCAGCAAGATGATGCACTTGAAATAGATCTCGCAAAATCTTGTGTTCCACATCCATGTCCGTGTTCCCGAGAAATAGGATAGCCTGTTCTGATGTATTCGAACAGTGTTGCGCAACCGAGTGAATCTCAGCTAAATGGCATAATAACATTGTTTGTTAGTGGAACAGATTTAACCAGTCCTCAATCGCGAACGCATAGAACAAATAAACTAAAAATAAATGTAAAGCTAAAACCCATCTTCCTGACTCAGTAGTTTTCATCGAGCCAGAATTTTAAAGCATAACTGACCCTGTTTTCGTTCCTCTACACGGTAGCACACAACAATTATGATTCATATCCCCGAGCAGTGTCCAGGCAATGGTCTGTTCGAACTACTTCACACCGGTCTGTCGTTCCGCGGCATCCGAAAACGCATTGATACAATGTTTACACAGTGACGTACGAAATTTGTACAAAAAAGCCTGAGCATGTGTGGAAAGACACTGTGGCGTAGGTCAGCCTGAAGTGTTCGTACTCGTCTGAGTTGATCATGTATCAAAATTTGCACCAAGGACAACAACAATACTGGCAGATACTGTATTTACCGTTCCGGATGTATGTTGAAAACCTGCCCATAACCGACTATGGCAATGGGTACGTGCGACAAACCGTAGAGACACGCGAACTGACCCCTTTTCAAAACACCCGCTCTCATCGCAGTGGCAATCAAGGATGTTTTTGGCTTTCTTTTGTTTTCCCTCGCATGCTCCCACTCTGAAAAAGAGGCCTGTCACCAAACTGGCAATAAATCATTACAAACTCCGGGAAAACATTATAAATGAATTGATGTTATGTTTACCGGGCATCAGCTTCGCTGCTTTCCTAGTCATGGTCAGTAGTATCAACAAAATATGGTACGTGCCGGAAACATTTTTCAGGCAAATCGCCTGGGGAGTAGAAGCAATAATAGACGGAAGCATGACATCAATCCCCCACCCTCCCGAAGAATATTATCACATGACAAATTTGTGTGTGGGGGGGGGATGGGGACGAAATTTAAATGCAACAATTGCTATCTTTATGATGAATTCGTCGTGTAAATGAGGCGTGCGCTGAAAAGCTCGGAAGCACTGGACAGCTGTTTCGACCTGGGTGGGTCTCATCAGCAGTGCGAATCCATCGATCCAACTGGGACTCGAACCAGGAACCTCATGGGCAGAACGCAAGCATGTTACCCAATCGGGCACCGTGCAGCTGGTCAGACCGTTTCTCATTTTGAATTTACACGATATAGCACAACCCATCAATGCGAGCTTGCTGCGAGAATCGGTCCTCGCTCATCTCAGCGCTGACCTCCAGAGTTATGACTCGATTGGAAACTTTCACAACCTGGTTATTTGTTGTATGAGAGTAATGGAGGATTTGATTTATTTACATGATGAATTCAATGTCTGATAAATGTTGATCTTGATTAAATCATCCGAGGATTCGATCATACGCTTTATTACGCGTCAGTCACCACAAAAAACAAGTTTTCAGAAAATGTGAATAAAAGAGAGCCCTTGTACGGATCAATCACGGTACTGGAGACTCGGACGACAATTCATAGGCCTTGATGCACATATAGGTAAGAAGAATGGATCAATGGATGTTAATTGAAGCGATTAATGGTAACGATCAAACGATTACTGTCCCCGTCATTGATGCGTCCTTTATTAAAGTATGAGGTTCGAACCTTTGCCGCCATCATTCAAAGTTAGTAGTGGCTCAATATCATAACTGTTCTACTTGAGCCTTATGCGGTTTATTATTCCTAGTGTCAGGTATAAAGTTGCCGGTTCCATGCACGGAACGGTAGGTTGTCATCTTGATGGAATTTCCCCGCCTGTAATTCAACACACCAAAGTATGCAATTAAAAATGTGTAGATTATCTGAAATAATGATTGCATTATTCTTTCTTAATGAAGTTCAGCTATCGGTAGAACATTTTGGCAGGTATCAATCACTTTTAATTCACATTTTCACTGCGATCTGAACTATACACATAACTGACAGTGTAATGAGAGGATATTAACGGGTGATCGGACAATGTATAAAGAAAATATGTGACTTAAATACAAAAGTGCATACCACACAGACTGATCAGTGAGCTTATATTTGTAAACTTAAACTGTTGCCTAAAATACCGGTAATTACCGTCGGCTCTTAGTTTCTAACCAATCCGAATGTGTATAGTCAACTGTGATCCTGAAGACGGAAAAAACATTTGAATAAATTTGAATTCAACCGCGCAGAACCCTGAAGAACTCATCCAGACAGATGATTTGTTCGGACGACTGTCTTTAGTGTTGGATTGCAAATCAAAGTGATTTACTCAGGCAGCCTAAATGAGGTATGTGAAGTTTAGATTGAAAAATAAATGGATATTTTTACAACAGACGAGCCCATTTCAATGTGCAAAAGTAAACAAAAACCCATGGGAACTCATTGGAACCGTTTTCTTACGAAAGCCATAAGAGATCCAAAGTGAATACTAATGATAGGTATTCTTGTAAATCTCACCTCCATTCGGATTTCTCTCCAAAACGGGATTGTCAATCCATTGCAGACCGGCCTTTTGATTCTCAACTGGGCTTTTCTCAATTCCGTCTAAACTGCTTTCCCCCGAAAACCATTTTCTTTTCACATTTGTATGATCAGTCCATCCACCCAATTTCATACGTTGTATCACACTATCCGTTGGATAGGGGCTAGGTCTGGAATGGTTCCTGAATGTTGACTTGGTTCCAAGGCCACCAACACCGACACCACTAGTGCATCCATCGCCAGTTGAGGATGCGCGCATGCAAAGATTGAGCAAGTTAGTTTGTTGTGAGTCCACTGGGCTGGGTATTAAGTTCGGTCGAAACGGCTGCTCGTCGGAACTTGATGCGGCAAGTGTAGGGACTGTCAGATCGGAAAGGTTAGACCGAGACGAAAGTGATGCACTAGTGGTTGTGCTGGTTGCATTGGTAGCCTTCGTATGCACCGCTTTTGTCGTATTTGGCGTTGTTAGCGTCGCGGACGATTGACACGGTCCACTCGGTGACTGGGCCAGCCTACTTTTTAACCCCAAAAACATTGGAGTCAGGGGACTCGGATCAGGTAAGGCATTGCACATGGAGGCCAGTATTTGATTATAATAGTTTACATCCACTCCACTGTTGATCAGATTTGTGAATGCGTGAACCAGTGGATTGAGGTGAATTAATGAAGCCGAATCAAACAAGCCTGTCTGGGAGGCCATAAAACCAGGTAAATCGGCTTGGAGGAAACGGACTTGGGATTTAGACTGTGTTGTTTGTTGCTGGGTTGTTGGTTGTGCAAATGCGGTAGCTTTCCTTGCACTGTTGAATGGGCTGGAAAACGCAGATAATGGTGTGCGCTGAACGACAGCAGATGGTACTGGCTGTTGAGAGGAAGGTAGGAATGACGTTGTTGTCTGTTGTTGTTTCTGCTGGTGTTGCCAATTTAGAGGGGACATTGACCTGGGCGCTTCTGGAACAGTTGAAATATTATTGTTTGTTTGATTGATATTCGCGTACGTCATCTCCTGGGAAAATAATGTCTGTTCTGGGAAAGAGAATGGGATAGGAAAAGGAACTGGTGGTCCTCTTTCACCTAAATGTTTGATTGAAGGGGAATTTAACAAGTGAAAAGGCGGCGGAAAGATTTCCATGGAATCGCAGTTCCGTTTGCCAGCAGCAAACCGAGCAATCCCCTGTTCTTTCTTACTAACACCCTCCGAATCTGCCGGGAGCCATTTGGTTTGAGTATTAAGGTTAACCGATTGTGAGTGATACGATGATAAATTTGATGCCGAGCCTAGTTTTGACTTATGCATATGATTCAGTAATGGGTGATGCGTTCCTTTGGACAGATAGCTGAGCACACCCGGTCGAAGGAGGGACATTTTGGCTCGAGTTCCTTGGGAATGAGATCCACGTACACCACCGGAACCACGAATTCCGAAGCGGTGGCCTGTAGCCGAGCTCGACAACCGTGGAGTTTTGGGGGGCAATTCGATGCGAACAAGCTCATCTACTGTCGGGTCTGCAACCGGAATGTCACCCTCATGTTTCTCCCCTCCGTGAAAGTGCCCACTGCATACGCGAAGCTAAAACAGAGTAATGAATGATGAACCATGAAGACTGACCTGAGGTAATAGGAAACTTCATGCCTTTGTCTGAGCTACGTCAAACTTAGGGCTAAACTAATCATTTTTTTAGTCATATTCTGAGCATGCATTTTCAAAGGGTGTGGCTTGGAATATTGTTTATATGGAATATCTATTCCCACCGAAAGGGCTCTAATCGACAAAATCGCATGGGTAGTTGTTTACTAGTGAAGATTTTCTCAAAAGAATAACCTTTCTAGAAATAAATCACACTGAACCAAGTAGAAGGAAATATGCTACTGAGTGGTAGATGCTCATAACGCTGTTCATTGTATGAAGCCCACTTGTGATATATGTCGTACCACATCCAGTATAAAGATATCACAAGTTAAACATCCAACCGCATATTAGCTCAAATATTCAAACTCACTAAAACGGGAGTTTTATTCATTTAAAATAAATATAAAATAAGCCTTTCTTGTCCTGTTTCTCTGGGTTTTTACAAGGCTTTAGTGTGTCGTTTATCTTTTCTAGATGGTGAACACCCATAGGCTGTTGCCTGAAGGTCTGGAAATTACTGCGGCAGCTCTATGGTGAATTTCGTCTCATACTGATCAATTGAAGCATGAACTGATGGGCTGCGGGCAGCTTTTTTGGCCATCACTAATGTGAATCCATTGATCCAACTGAGAATCGAACTTAGAACCTCACGGGTGAAATGCAAATATACCAGCAGCAAGAGCCCCAGATGATTGGACTGTTTTTTTGTTATCTATAAAAGAAAGCACTGTACGGTACTTATCAGCTTTTCCATCCATGCTTCCTTCACCCTGTGCGGGAAAAAAATACTATTGAGTATAATCGAATCGCTCCGTATTATTGTTGATTGTGGCAACAGGACAACAGGACAGCTAAAGATGTAGTCACATGTTCTAACGAGAGACACTTGGAGTGTCAACGTGGCGTTTCGCTGTGCCAGAGTATAAGCCATTGTGTACTACCGTTTCTATTAGGTGAATATTCTGATAGAAAAAATCCATTTAGTCAATATTTTCCACCGTCTGTGCTCGTCTCGCTTAGTCGTGGAGTGGTTTGGATGGGAAAAAATACTCCAATGGTTTGACTGTTCGTGACATTACCACTCGGAAAGTGAGAGGAAACGTCGATCGTGTAGTTCCAATCAGCCTAAATCACTCGGATTCACTGCCTTGTAATACAGCAACGTGTTTTAGTTCCCCTGCGATAATTACAGCTCCTCTCCGAGAAACATATCCATCATGGATAATGAATTGAGGTATTTTTCTTGCATCGTGTCTTTTTAGTCACATTATAAACAGTTTGCACCATATTGCGCTAAATGATATTTTTTAATTTTTTTTTTGCCCTACCCATGCTTGCAAAATTGTGTAAACTTATTCCGGGTCCCATGTCTCTTAGGGAGAAAGTCAAATGAGGACCTTTTTAATTTGGTATCCCCACACGCCTAATCAGTTCAGTTGTGGGGAATTTCAAGCGGCACGTGGCAAGGCTCATTCAGGATGAGTACAGTACAGGTCTCATTCGTTGTTGCAATCTTACATATACGAAATTCAGAGTAGACTACTCAGAATTTGATCACAAACGACCACTATTCCAACACTGAAGTTGCTGTACAAGTTCCAATTTGGATCGATTTAGGAAATTACCGGTTCTTTTCGGTACGAATCAACTAATTTTCCTTGTTTTTTCTGGTACTAATTCCCTAGAAATCGTCCAAACATCAACTCAATGATTCGTTTTTAATGCAATTTATGCTTTGCCAGAATAGGTAATATTTGAGGAAGCGACTAAAGGACTAAAAAATACTACTCTAGAACTTCTATTGACATCTGATAGACAACAAGATGAATTCAAAGAACAAATCAATTTCTAGAAGCAGTTTCTTTTTAACACAGTTTCTCATCTTATATACCGAGGGAATGTATTGATGGAGGAAATTACGGCTGAGCGAGTTGTAGAGTATGAAAAAGCACCCCCACTGAGTAAGTAGCTATCTAACTATCTCGTTTACTCACCTACTTCCTTATCTACTTACTACCTAAGAACTTATTCATTTACTCACACAATTTCCAAAATACGGCTTTGTAAAAACGCTGTTGTTACTATAACCTTACTGTACAACAGAAGTACATGCAAAATAAAGAACTACAACAAAACCGAGATCGATGAAGCGAATAGTTCAGAACATTTTCTCTCATTCTTGGAGTATTTCGTTTTACCTGACTGACTATAGTCTCTTCCGTTCGACCAATTGCCTCAAGCCATCTTTTGCGCAAAATGGCGGGCTTTTTGGGCACTCGATAGAAATGTCGGTTATCCTCCGCACCGCGGTAGCGCGAACGAAATCGACAATTGGGAAATCCACATGTGGTCGGCATCGGGCGAAGTCGGAAACAATCGGAGCGTGCGTAATGAGTTTGTTGACCACAAGCACAGACGGCTGTAGATCACCACACTAGAAAACAGAGTATACCGGATACGCAAAAATTCATTGAGAGAAGTCTAACAGATTTGCGCGCACAAATCCACATTACACTTCGGTGATCCGCAGATATAAGACTGGTGAACATTCAGTCAACTTAGTCATGTAGATTACAATCAATTCAACGCTGTTCTGATGGTAAAATTAGTCGACAATAGGAGGAGAATAGAATTTACTGTTGTAAAACTTAGGCATCCATTGACCATAATAAGTCTGTACGTAGTTGAAATACGACGGACTGATCGAAAATGTAAGAAGGCGGTATAAACACAAGGATAATTTACTTCCATTTGTCTTGTTTAACACTTGGCTGTAGGTGTTAAAGCTCTTTAATCAGCCAAATCAGAGTTATAATTTATCATAGAATAAATGTTTGTCTACTTCTCTTCCATGACCATTCTGACATGGGTAAATGATAGTGATCTTGGTTAAATAACGTTTTCAGAACAGTTACAAATTTGCACCAGTTTTAAGTTACAGCAATGTGAAAATTCTTGGTAAGAAATATGCGTATATCATACCAACCAAGGACATAAACATTTACATGCGGATAAAAATGCGGCTAATGCGATGCTAATGCCAACGCAATGCGGTGCAGTGAAACTTTGAGCAAACAAGTGGAGACTAAATGAGTCCATTTAGTTCGACCGTATTTCCACATAATTAGTCAGTGTTTAAACAATTAGAATGGCAAACAGGTTAAAGTACTAATTCTGATTCCCTACTACTGTATGTGAACAATCAATAAACATTTGCGAGAAAATAAACGTGCACAGTAAAACATTCGCGGAGCCTTGGAAACCGTTGAATCAATCATTATTTAGTTCAATCACGAACATTGCTTCAGTCAATTTTATAAAACAATTTTCAGCGTTTGGGATCCCAAAAGTGTGTAACAATAAATTTACTCAACTTTCCAAGGTGAGATGAACATGTCAGAATTCGCTCACTTTTGTAGATCACAAACACGCACCAACGGTCACCAATCAACAAGCTGATCCTACTTAGCTTGTACATTTCTACAGTGACCAGCTCGACTCTTGCTCGTCGTGATACTTTTCTTGCTTTCATTAGATTCATGGTGGTTCTTCGGGGTCTCCTTCGAGTTTTCGAGGATTTTGAATTGTAATTGTATTTGGTGTGTAATTAGTTTTTAACTTATACTACTTCTTTTCTAGCGGGTATGAAAGAGGTTAATGCGTTCTCCACAAAAATGGCGTCGATAGATCTCTACGGTTTATACCGTCGTTTCTGACAAATAGTACAACTGGGCACTGCGCATTAAAATTAAAGTTGCATTGTATTTTCTTCTGCAACATTTTGCCGTAACTTATACTAGGTACGTATTTTAAATTTTAGCAAGGATCACTCGTCGCCTAGTTCTTTTGCCTAGGTTAGGGCTGGTATTCAATTTCTTGTTCATTTACTGTCCGAAGCTGCGGACAACTTGGTGGAAATCAGACACTTCAATTTTTATTATGAAATCATTTACAGTAAATCATGAAAACAGTTGGAAGTGTCAAGGCTCGTATCCGTGATATAATCTAGAAGACACTTAAAAGCGAGGTAGATAATAAGTAGTATATGAGCGAATGGATGAAAGTTCCTAGAAGCACGTGATCATTTCCGCGGTCCATTTATCAGTTTCAGAGATGAATAAATGGAAACCAACAACAGAAATTGGATTTCCACATTTTACAGACTAACTTTTAAGATTAATTTGACTTTGCTATAATCATTACTGATTAGTTTCAACCATTATCACCGGTAAAGTATTATTCAACATTGCTGCGGCTAACTGCCCCCCCCCATATTATCTGCTTATGTCCATTACCGTCTCAAAGTTTATGTTTATC
>UZAN01043965.1:0-11640 GCA_900618425.1 Echinostoma caproni
ATAAATCCACAAAAGTGTAAATATGATTTTCGAGATAAATGACGCGGCCGAATTCAAAGGACTGATTTGAAACATAATTTTCTTGGACTATCAGTGCATCTGAATGCACAAGTTGCCATGGGCGTTGGTAGCCGACCACCACCACCACTGCCCATATTGACTCACAATTATCTTCAGTTTTAATGCTGACCCGTTTTTGGAACTGAAATTGTTTGGTTCATCGGTTTTCGCTGGCAACTGCTCAGCTGCGGATGATTGTCCGTCTCATAGTGACTTTTAATTACGTTCTTGAGTTTATCCATATCTTGTTTCACTGGTAAGATCTACTTTAATCTCGTTGCGGTTCCAGTCCCGCTTCAACAGCAGAGATTGCTAGATAATACTACTTGATTATTCTGGATATTACCATCATTAATGCCGCTCACGTTCCATGTACATTGAATCTTTCTCATAATCTGTACCGTTGTGATAATAACGCTCAATCTTATATTTATCATACTTGTTTTCCTCGATCATCGTGTATTGGTGGTCAATAAGAGACAATTAAATGCATCACTATGGATGGATAACGTTATCTTCGGAGTGCACTTAATACTCTTATCCTGATAGGTGTTGTGAAATTTCACGTTGATAATTAACGTGTTCAAGCACTCGGCCAGTTCTTCATTCTGCTGTTGCAACTCATATGAGGATGGAGACAACATCTTATGTGTTAGTCATCGCTTCTATTTAACACCCAATTTGTGGGGCTCAGATGTTTTCAGCTGAATCGTGTTTGACTGTGTACGCCGAGCGAACGCAACACAATTCGTGGCGACGGTAACTGTTACTGAAGATGCGATGCAAAGAAAACGCTTTATGCTTCCTGATCTAGTTTATAGGGCTTTCCGTTCCATGTACCTCCCGACCTTGCCTTGTGAGTCAGGCTTCGGTTAACCGAACGCTCCAGTTAGTCACCAATACATCGAGTAACTTCACATTCTTTGATCCGGCCAACCTGGCATTAGCGTGCCCACATGAATCAAAGATACAAGGATTATAGCGCAACTATGTTCTGTTTTATTGAATTCGGGTTAGGCGGTTACTGAGATGAAGAATTGACGCGAGACTAGATTCGGACTTGACTTCCCTTCGATTCCCCCTCCCACCCGTACACTCTTACACTTTCGAAACAGAATCCCCCCAACTTTCTCATCCAATCGGAACTGAATGAACATCAGGCTCTGCGAGTGACGGTGCACGATTCGGAGCCTCCAACTTCGGGTGATGAATCTGCTACCCATTGGGATGAACCGCCTATACTTGCCCAAACCACATCACCGCAGTTTGAAAGAGCTCCGTCAAGCAACGCATCGGTGACCGCGGATATAGTTCCGGTTGAGCGGTCTCTACCCGCTCTGGCCATCGCTTGTGACGACTCGGTAAGTTCCTATTTGGTTTATTGTTAACCAACCACTCTCTCTGTTTATAGGAGACGACAGTGTTGGGCCGAATGTATAAGCTCTTAATCATAGTGCGCATAAGAAGGTGACTAAATTCCATGAATAATGCGTTGTAATTCTGAGTATTGAGTTTTGTACATGTTTGGTAACGGTTTGCTGAAAGAGTTGTAACTAAATGGGATGACCACAGGGTATCACATTTTTCAGTTCTTTGAAAGAGGTTCATTGTGAAACAGAAGTTTCTTCGCCTGATTACGGTCAATCTCCAGAGATGACAAATGCATTGAAAAGGAGGCTAACTTCGGAAAAACCGTAGGCAGCTTGACTGTCGTCCGGTTCAGTACCACGCCAAACCTAGGGGGTCTTGTGTCTTTCGTTAATCCAAGTTCCGCGGATCAGGATGCCGGTTACTATCACTGAACAGCAGGTCTTTGTGACTATGGGGTCCGCCCCGTCTGCTGCTCGTCACACAGTGGTTTGTAATCGAAAATATGCAAGAGACCGGAGGAATCAATTCAGACGAATGAGACTGGAGTCAACAACAGTGGCCAGTTGGTGCACTTTTAAATAGGCACTTTGTAAACTTGTGTTACAAGCGATCGAGAAGCGATCAGGAGGCAGACAAACTGCTGTTCATAATCTTGGATCGTAAATTAGAAACTATGTAGACAAAAATCTGGATCTATCCGGGGTCTGTTTTCTGCTGTGCCGAACCACAAAAGCACCTTCGAAAAATCTTCATTAACACCAAATCTGCCTATCACTAACGTGAACACTGACTTCTGCCGCTTTTCACGACTCGATCTTTCTATGGCACCGACTATTTTGCTGTCTCACACAACGTAGACGATCTGGTGACAGAGTATTGAAAATCGGTTCTCGTAGCTCGGGTGAACTGCATTCCATTTCGCCTGTTCGCCGAGCCTGGCAATTTGTTTGCAAACGTTTCATCACCAGCCGCGATGACATCATCAGTGCTTGTGAAGTAGCCTGGACCACTAATCACATTCGTCCTCCCCACACCAATAATCTCACTTTTCGTTATTCATCATCCGTGTCCGGTGTTCTAACACCTTACAGTTATTCGTATATTTTCTCTTCTCTTTCAGTTGTGCTTAGTAATTTCCTTGATAAGGGAATTGTAATATCGAGATTTTGAGACTTTTGTTGCAAGTTGCTGCAGTTATTTGCTGTGGTCAAATTTTTTTGCAACGGCAATTGTCCGCGTTTCGGTCACCCTCTGGCTGCGTCGGGTATATGGTAAATTGATGAAACTTTCGCTTCAGAACAACATTCCATTTCCTATCCACCTGAAATCTGACAGCAATTGCCATGCAAGTGGTGCAGCAGAGTAGTGCCACTTGCTTGATTACTTCAAGAACCGAGTGATTCACTGAAAAGTTTGGTACAACTACTCGTTGTCGTTTTGTCTAACGCGTGCATCGCTTCCAAATCGGTACAACGTGCATTGAGTTTTGGTTGACAGCCTCAATTGTCCATTTTGCACACAAAGGCTATTTGTTACAATTGATTTCCATGTCCAGTTGCACGGGTTCACCTTACCGTTTTCTGTCTCTCTCCGTTCGTTACAGGCTGCCAGTCGATCGAGTGACAGAGCCATGGTACCAACGACTAACGGTGATCCGAGGAACAGTCATAGTCTGAGTCCGATTCCCCTGCAAGTTTCTTATGATACGTGAGTGAAATCTCATCCCTCCTCCCCCAGGGGTTTTGTACTGGTATATGCATGTTTTTTTAATCTGGTGTACGGGTATGGCTGAACGCATGCAAATCCAGATGATAGCCCCATGTTTTGTTCTCTCTGTGTGTGTTATTGCAGACGGGAGAGGGTAATTTCTACGAGCCCAAAGAGCGTTGTGGCCGTTCTGATTTACTGGTTGCAACTGGTGAACGTGTGCCGTCCGTCCTTATTGTTGTATTCTTTCTTATGCATACTTTACTTTGCCGAGTTCCTTGCGGGGGAATAACCGGCTCCACGAGGATCAGGGGGTTCAAGAGAAGTGCCCAGCGTCATGCATCTTTTTAATTCTAGGATGCACCTCTAGCATTTGCATATGCAAGCGCGGACTGCAAGACAACGGTGTTGTGGTTCATTGGAATCCCGTTCGCCATCCCCTAGATGTGAATCTAATCCACGGATGAATGCATTCCCATTATTTGGCCAGGTTTACTTCATATCGGTTAGATAAAGCAGCAGATCTCTTCCGTCCATTCAGGAGAGTAGCTATCCTTGCATACTGTATTTCATTTCTGGTGTATGCGCCAGGCTATCACCTAATCTCGTCTCACGAGACTTTTCTCAATGATTTCAGTCCAAATACAAGTGCAAAATAACGCAAGCGTTTATCAGAAGCGCCAGAAGAAAGTATGTCGAATAATGGAGAAGCGTACTATATTTATCATCATCATCATCATCATCGTCATCATTGTACAGCGTAATGCATTGAAGCGAACTTCACTGATCGCTGCCAAACTCCTAATGCATACAAGGTAAGTGAGAATGTGAAAGGGTGATAGCGATGGGGCCTGAAAAGAAAGCGAATCTCTATGGTCAGCACACATTACACAGCCCAACTGTGCATACACATTATTTCAAGCATTTTGGTCTAATAAGAAGTGACAACAAGAACACCACTACTGTCGGTTAAGTGCCATGTTCTTCAGTGTCTCCAAACATTTGGTTACGAAGTCTAGAGTTTTCCCGAATAAAAACTACGAGAGCACCGATGGAGCGAATAGGCCAATCAGACTGCAACATTCTGTCCGTTACTCTGGATTCCATCAATCACAATAGAATGCGCAGTCGGGGGTTGAATTGACTGAATTCTTGAATGTTTTGTAACAGTCGTCTTGGGTTGTCGGTTCAGCATGTAGTGCTACGGCTTAGGTTACAATCACGGTCACATTAAACGGGAGGTTTTGAAACCGGGCTACAGCGATCCTTGCCTGATTAAATCGGTTTGCAAGAGGCCGGAGCACCCTGTGCCAGGCTGTTCATTGTGATTTCAACCATGTGGAGCTTAGAGTTGTCTATTGGATCCATATGACACATCGAGTAGCATGAGTCTGCTTTCCCTACGTCCATATGTTTTCTTCTAGAGCGAGATACGCCTGCCTCACGTAAACAGGTTACCTCGATTCGGTATTCACGGGGTTAACGCAAGGTGATGTACTTACTGACTGCTTGTGTCCGAAGGATTTAACATGTTCCAACAAGTGATGTGGAGTACTCATCTGGTATCGACGTTCCTAGTTCATGTTTGAGTCATCGCTGTCGCTGAGGGAGCACGGTTCACCTCGCTCACCGTTGGAGTGGCGAACCACTAGGTTAGGCGTGGCATTGAACCGAATGACAGCCAAGCTTCCTACCACCGATGTTGGATCATACGGGTGGGACTCGAACCTCGGACCACAGGGGCCAGAGCACCTTATGCGAGCTACTACTAGGCGTCCGAACCGGGGTCGGGCCTTGTCTTAAGATACCCCACCTTGAGCCTTTAGCCCAAAAGTCCTGACCTGTAAAGCAACAGCACAAGACAACTCGTTGGAAGCAGGTGATCGTTGCTTCATGTAGTACGACTTTTATCGATTCCGATCAGGTGTCTACTGTTCCCAGAGCTTCGAAAAGATAATACAGCCGTGCCACTGGTTTTGAGTTGTCCCTCCAACGTAATGCATATTCACTCAGCCGGATAGTGGCTGGAATGAAAAACAGATTTATTTTTTGCAGTAGTTACGGTGGCAGTAACATAGAAAACATGAGCATACACAAAAAGCCCTGTACCGACGGTACACATGTGCGGGTGTTGTACCAGACGTTTACCAAGGATGAAGCTGGAGGCTGGTTCAAAGGACTCCTCTACCGGGGGCCTTCGGTTGAAACAACTTATCTAACAAGCAGTGGCCAACTCAATTATATTCGCTTGGAGTCAAAGAATGGAGATAAATGTTTTCATTTTATGCTATTCAGGATGTTAGGTAATCAAGCTGCCCATAACGCAAAGGAGACCCATGGTCGCCAGTGAACGGGTGAAACTGTGAACTAAATGACTGTGCTTGTTAACTTGATTGTTTCATACGCCCATGGCGGTGTTGGTTTCAAATTTGAATTTGACCGGCCCCCGTCATCAGCGTGGTTTTAATCTACGAATGCAGCTAACAGCGTTCACCACTCGTTTCATTGTACGATACACTCATCCACTGTTAATGCACAGACCAGGTCTTTTCCAACGAAAGCTTTGCATGACTCAGGATAACCTTCCAATCCAGACAAGTATTAGTGCACTTGGAATGCCTATCTTCTATGAAATTTATATCCCATAGAAGCTATACTTGTCTGAAATCGTTCACAAATCCACACACAGCATTAGATCCGAAATGGGAACGTTTTTTGTGGTAGAGATTTGGCGTCGTGCTCATGGTGTTACATCCGAGAGGAGTATTCGGTTCAGGCAAGCTGAGGAAGCATCAGAACAAATGTTTTTTGGTGACTACGTTCCAACTTTGCTGAAGGACTTTCTCAAAGGCGTGTTCTACAAACAGTGAAGTAAACCACGTGAGCAATAGCTACGAGTCACTTACCGGAGGCTTTAAACTTGATACATATTTTTTCGTGCTCGAGATACTTGAAATCAAAAAATCAGTTTGGAAGAAGCCATCTAGGGTGGATTGCTCCAATGGTGGCCTGGTGGTAACATCATCAAATTATCACCCCGGGGATGTGAGTTCGAATCCCACCACCACTGTCTGACTTTCCCCATTGTGTGTTGAATGGCAGCCCTTTGATTGTCTGCTTTCCCCCTTCCTGAAAATTGTATCTTTGTCTACTCAATAAAAGGAAGTAAAAATGAAACGGAAAGAATCATAGGATATACCATGCATGAGTAGCTAGTTGGAATCAGTGGGTGAGCGAAACGAGAAATTCGGTTGATAAGATGCAAATGTCCCGCCATTTGGTGATTTATTTCAGTTCAAAAGAGAACTATGATTGTTTCCCCCAACTACATCCTTNCCCCCCCCCCCTGTCCCCACACATCTCGCGTCTGTTCTTTTTTCCTTGCATGTGGTGTGATAGATTGTCTGCAGCCAAGGAGTTTGTCTTGATTGCGGACAATTACACCTGTCCTAATCCAGTAATAATCCAGCCAGAATATTCATGTTTATTACTTCATTTTCGTATTTCAATACGCTTCTAGACTACTTGTACTGGTCTTATCCTTCCAATTCTAACTGCTTATCCGTATGTGTTCTTCCCCCTGTTAGAACCAAGGTGTTTTTCACTCATTTCCTAGAGTCAGGCATTGCGAATGATTGCATTCTTTATGTCCAACTTCCGGTTGTTTCAAAGCGATACAATAGAGTTGCCGATTGATTTAATTCACAGCGTGTCCGCTTGCATCAGTTATTATGTCTGTCACTGTCTAAGCCTGGTTGTCACGTGACTAAACCTATCTATCACATCCTGTCCAGCCAGCGTCAGCTTGAATGTCCAGTTTAAGAACCGACATTCTGGCTATTACGGTACGTCTGTCCCCGTTGCTCTAATTGTTCCGAGTTGCAATTCTCGTTTGTTTTGATTGTGGTGCTGGTCATTTCCTCTTTGAATCCACTGTGCTTTGGGACTCTGGTTATTGTTTGTGTGTGTGTTTGTGCTTCTCCATGTTTATTAGTTTTGTCCCTTTTGTTTCGGCTTGCCGAGTTTTTCATATCGTCCGGTTCTGCTTATTTGCCGTGCACAAGCGAGCTAGCTAGCTAGCTATTACAGTTCTCAATAAGGTATGCTTGTCTGTCTGGACGAGCTGATGAGTTATCTTGTTCTTTGTTTTTCTTTTTTGAAAATGTTTTATGTTCAATGTCTAACTGATCTAACTGATCTGTTCTTATTACACTGGCTTATCTTTTTCTGTTCCTGTTCCCTCTTAAGCAGTAATAAATCTATACGTTTCACATAAAACACCACTACTATCTAGAGTCTTCTGTTATGCTAATACAGCGCCAATTTGTAAACCATTCGCTGTGATGAACTTTGCTTAAACTGCTTCTCTCTACTTGTCTGTCTGTTTTGCGTACGCCACTCTGTGTACACATACACATACACGTGCTTGTCCAATTGAAGTCATGAATTCCTGATCGAAGTGGAGCTGCTGAAGTCCGAGATCGATCGTATCAAACGAGAGGTGAGTCCTTGATTAAGATTTGTTTTTACTCCAATTGCCTGCTTTATTCCTAACTCTTTAGTGTCCTTTTTTGACTATTTCCCAGTCTATTTGATTCTATCTCTCGTTAATGTCCCTCACCCTGGTGAGATGACTTTCTTTTTGGGTGTGCATTAGAATGATTGGCGAATTGTTTTTCTGACCCAATGAATGCAACGATAATCAAGTAGTACAACATTCCACGTTATCAGTCGAAACAAATATGATCTCTGCTTAACGCATCACAATTTCTGTTTTTCAAAGTATAAGTAAACACTCGTTATACATCGAGTTTTCCGGACGGGACACAATCAAATGATGCCATGTATCGTACCTTCGGTTCTTCAAAGTCTATCACCAGTTTGACATCCTGGATAACTGTTTTCCTGAGTCAACCATTTTGAAATTTCACCGTATGACTTGTTGACCGAAGAAAGTAATGACTGGTTACTAGAGTGCCGCGCCGTAATCAAATTGACAACAACACGAAAATATTACCCTATACGACGGCTAGAAGATCGCGAGAGAAGACGATGTAACCACGACAAACACCTTGTTCATAGGTCTGATCTTATCGTTGTGCCGGATCAAAGATCATCTTTGCTTGTTCCGTGTTTTTTAGTCAAAAACATTACTATCGCTTTGTGCTATAAGAGATGAATCAGTTGGTCGACGAGACTGCAACTTGACGTGGTGTGATGGCTTGTACACCTCTGTGACCCAACGAGCTACACAGGATGACTTTTGTCAAGCCAGGAAATTCTATCATGCCTGGAAGGTCAGTGGGTAGAGGTCAGACGAAGTTCAGTCTCCTGGTCCTCCAGGTCGAGGGTTCGACTACAATTAGCGCTTCAGGTGGTAAAAAATGGTGGAGGGATAATCGATCCAAGTAAATGGGCCTCCACTTCGCTTCACCCGCTGCCTTGTGGCTAAGTTCTTGTCAGAACTAAAGTCTTTGGCTGAGAACCCTAATCGTTCTCCTGCTTAGTGACTGGACACCCTAGTAGTACCCGTCCGTCAAATCCCAATGCATACACAAAATAAAAATAATTCCATACTGCATCGGTCGTCGCGCAGGATAATCAGGACCGCGCTGCCCATTGCATCGAGCGGGGTGGGTAGTGATAAGTGGGCTACTGTTCAGATGTNTAATTCTTTGTCTTCAGTACCCAGCCCCTCTCCATTTTCCCCTTCTTCCGACCTGTGATAGTCCCTCAAGCAACTTGGATGTCGGTCGCCAAAGGTCGTTGCCAAATAGTACTGTAAGTAACGTATCTCAAAGCGAATTGCGGATTTTAAAACCTCGTTAGTGACTGAATCTAGGGGCCTTCAACGTGAGAACCCTGATGCAGGCAGGTGAACAAGCTTGTCTGGCGCGTACAATGGAATCTTTAGGAATCGATATCTGCTGCGTGTCGGAGACTCATATCCAGGATCCTGCTACTACTTGAGCGCGCCAGATTTGTCAACGAGGTTAGTTCTTCGCACATCAGGCGACGGTGAAGCCCGCTCAGTGGGTCAGCCCGGGGTACGTGTTGTTCTAAGCAACAGGGCGGAGTCCTCTCTTGGAATATATCCCCGTCAACAGTCGTTTATGTGCAGTGCGTCTCCAGGGTTCAATCAGCTTCCGGAAGGGAGGCAACACCAAAAGGTGTTTGTTCATCGTATCAGCATATGCACCGACCAATTGCAGTTCTGATACCTTAAAGGACGCTTTTTACGATGAACTCATCGACCTCATTCGGATTAGTCGAAGCTCCGACGTAGTTGTACTTTGGGGATGACTTCAGCGCGCAGGATGGAAAACTGTCCGCATCAGAATCTTGCCTAGGCGGCAGTTGTGCTGTGTGATGCCAGATAACATAACGGAAACTGACTTCTTCAGTTATGCGCAGACCACCATCTCTTTCCATCCAGTACCAACTTCCGATACATCTGTCGACGGACGGCAACGTGGCGCTCCAGTTCAACTGGTACGCTAACTCAAATCAACCACATAGCAGTAAGCTGCCTTTGGCGTGGCTCAGTGCAAAATTGCAGGTCCTGTTGGACCACTTGCGTTGATTCTGATGCAATTTGATGTAGTTAACTCCAACTAACTGCCGGCGACGAATTCAGCAAATTTGTACAGCTCATCATCGACTATCTGTTCAAGCAGTTCGCGTGCGCTTTGAATCAGAGCTAATGCGTGAGCTAAGCGCACCTCAACATGGTGATGTAGATGAGCATTGGGATCAGATTAGGCAAGCAATGCATTCCGCAACGAATGTTGCCTGTGGGTCTGATCCTCAAACCCGTCGGAGGCATTGGATATCTCACGAGTCAGTAGATTTGATGGATCAAAAACAACAAATCCTCACCTGCCAGGATCGAAACAGGGGTAGGTGCCGTTTGGAAAGTTGGCTGACGAAGAGCCTCAAGAAGGACCGTGAAAACTGGTGGGTAACAATAGCTAATGAAGTGGAAGCAGCAGCATCATGGAATAGTCAAAGACTGTTCCGACTGAAACGCAATACGGGAGGTCGGCGAAATCCAGTTAGTGAAACAGTTTGATAAGATGGGACAAGCTATTCACAATGGGGATCAACGACTTGATCGCTGGGCGGAATACATCAGCGAACAGTTCAGTTGATCTGCCGCTATCCAGGTCACTGCATCTGCAACTGAAGCTCCGTGGACAGTGTCATGCGATCCCCCAGCAGAAGCAGAAGGTCGGTCTTCCATTCAAGCTCTGAAACGAGGAAAGGCGGCAGGACCAGATGAGCACCCTCCCGATCTCTTCCAGATGGGGGGTGATACCCTCGTAAGCTCCATTACTACTCTACTGCGTAACATTTGGACTCAAGGGCAAATCACTGATCGTTCCCATTTTGAAGAAAGGATCTCCCAACGATCGCGAAAACCACCGCGGGATCAGTTTGATCCCGATCGTCACCAAAGTGCTAGCCTCGGCCATACTTCAGCGTCTCACTCCTTTAAGAGAGATCAACATCCGGGAACAGCAAGCCGGATTCCGGCCTAACCGTGGATGTATTGATCAAGGTTTTACTTTGGGTCAGGTCCTTGAGCTGCGTCACATCCACCGTCGGCCAACGATCGCAGTGTTCTGACCTGAAAGAAGCGTTCGAATCAGTTGACCGCGAAGCTCTGATGGGTTTCCTTCTTCGAAATGAAGTGCCACAGAAGTACGTTACCTTACTGAAGTGACGCCACTCACATACCTCCGGTCGAGTGAGGGTTTACAACGGACTAAGTAGGCCATTCATCAGCAGCAGCGGCGTTCGTCAAGGGTGTTCTCTTGCGCCATTCCTGTTTAATTTCGTTGTAGACAAAATACTGGATACCACACTAAGTGGTCTCCAAAATGTTGGTATTGAATGGGCAGCCG
The DNA here is from genome assembly GCA_900618425.1 of Echinostoma caproni. NCBI lineage: Eukaryota > Metazoa > Platyhelminthes > Trematoda > Plagiorchiida > Echinostomatidae > Echinostoma > Echinostoma caproni. The sequence continues at coordinate 11,046 of UZAN01043965.1, forward strand.
GAGAGAAGCTGTGCGATTTGGAGTACGCTGACATCGTTTGCCTGTTTGAATCTATCGAGGACGCACAAAAAGCAGCGATTAGCAAGTTCTGTTGCTCCGTTCGGCATGTGCCTTGCGCCTTCAAAGTGCAAAGTGACGCTGCAGGACTGGATTTCGTCTTTCCCCGCTCTGAAATTAAATGGCCAGGATTTAGTTATGGTGGATTACTTTGCGACTTAGGTAGTTGCGTGACTAATGACGGTAGTGCAACAAACGAGATAACCAAGGCTCGAACAGCATACGCAGGACTGAAACACCTTTGGCGTAGACGCGACATTTCACTGAAGCTGAAAGGTCGTGTATATTGTGTTAACGTTCGTTCAATTCTGCCTTATGGCTGCAAGGCCCTGAATTTGCGAGTAGAAGATATCCAACGACTGGAAGTTTTCGATTATAGGTGTTTTACATAGGTTAGTCCATGTTGGATGGGGCGAACGGGTTAGTACTCTGGAGGTAAGCCGTCGTGTGTTTGGGAGTTTATCCGGGATAAATCTGCTGGCACACCGAATTCAGATTAGTAGACTTCGCTGGTTAGGGTACGTTTTGCGTATGCCCA
>UZAN01043966.1:15615-38612 GCA_900618425.1 Echinostoma caproni
GAGGCCTCTACGTCCTGGAAGATTGGATTGGATTGGATTGGATTGGATTGTAATCGAATGTGAAACCTGCGAAAGCTTTTGCAGGGCGCATTCTGGTTGTTCAGGTATTAGCAAAGACCGCTATGCATTCTTTTGCGAGAATAACTGGTTAAAGTGGCTTTTTGAGCAGTCTAAGAATGCGAGCATGACAGTGTTCGCGAAGCGGCAGTCATGACATGATTAATCGTATTGATCTATACAATTAATCCTCGAGGAGCTTATAGATGTCAGTGAGTTTTTTCTGGTGATCACGACTGAAGATGTGTAGTGCCGAAAGATGAACATAGAAGAAGCAGATTCACATAGACTCATGGAGGATTACATGAACAAATTGGACGCATATGTACATACTTGGACGACGTCGTCCAAGTTGTTTATTGTCGAAACACACGTAGGCAAACGATACGATCATGGCTCAAGCAGCACGGGTGCCTCATTGAACGTTCTTTGGGGGTCCCTTTTGAGTGTACTATTTGAAACATAAAAGGGTTACTCAACGAACGGCCGAAAAAGAGTACCCAATATTTCACTCTTTTCGTTCCCTACCTATTAAATAGCTGTTTAGTATGCTTTTTCTGCGCTTTATCAGAGAACAAATAGTAACTTGTTCACTTTTATATCCAGTTCAGTATAACTATCATAACGCATAAATCGTAACGAACGCCTAAATGTTTTACTCGTATGTGATGTATACACGATATATCTCTTTCTACGCATTTAAGATCTTATTAAGAATCTTTATTGTCCATTTAAGACAAAAGTAAAATAAATAGAAAGTTTTTTTGAATATTTATTGTTTTTATATTGTACGTCAATTAATCAAGGGTTTCTCATGGATTGGTGTTTTCTTTGTCGCTTTCTGAAAGAATAGGGAAAGAATAGTTGAGATGTATTATTTGTTGTCGATGGAATAGACATCATGAAATTTAAAAATTATAAAACCTTTTGCTTAGCTGCTCTTCAATGCTATACACGTCGATGTTATCATGTTGTTCTTTTGGCCGGGTTCGTTGAATCCATCTTTGGATTTTTCCGGCCAGGATGATCGGACTCATATCTGCAAATATCTGTCGGCGTTAAACGGCAATATTGCGAAGTATGTTGGGCGTTCTATTTCAAACGCTCAACGAACGGCCGAGTGTACCTCTGTGCTACCTGGGGGTGCAAGAATCTGGACTCAAATTGACTCCAACCGCAAGTCCTGTGACCTGNCTGATGTGAACTGAGACCAATATCAAGGAAGTATTCTTTTTTCTTTCATTCACAGACTCGATAGATAGATATTTATAAGTATATATCTGCGTATACTTAGATATATCCAAGTATAAGTAAGTATACTCGTGTATAAATATGGTAATATGTGTGCATAGAAAGAAAGTAGGCAAACGGAACGGGAAGTTTGCCGATTAAGGCACTTTTAATGCGCGAATTACACGTAGTACGGTAATTACAGATATAGGGTTATATAAGGGTCCTCGAAAAAATTGTTTACTGACCTGTTCTCAAACGTACAGTCTAGTGACTTTAATAGATCCGCTGAGGTGACTAAACGATGAAGCTAGTGCTGCCCGGGTTACTGAAATTGTTCATTAAATCAATCTGAAAAAACGTGATAAAATGCAAAATTCATTCCTTGTCTATCTGCATTATTTTACATCAATACAGATTAAAATACGTACGGTAATTCTGGTTCGTTCAGATAGATTCATGCATGTGCATGACTGTGAGAGCCTTCAGATTTCCATCTGCAGTATTCGAGGAAATATCACCATTTAAACTGGCTTAGCAGAAATCACTCATTGGAATTACAACTAAATAAATAAACTATGTTTTGTATTTTAGCTGAGTTCACTTTGCAGAGAACAGAAAAAAATCACGGTAAATTGAGTGTCCGAAATTTGTTTGGTGGTATAGTATGTGTTAGTCAAGGAGTATCTTATCACCTCTTTCCTAAAAATAGGAAAAAGGGTAAAACACATTTACTAGTCTTTACGACGAGAGATAAATATTTTTGATTTTATATTCTCCGGGCTATGAAAAACCAAAGCACCAGCAAAAAATGTTATGTCCAGTCTTACCCTGCGCGTTTCATATATCTACCCTTGTGCTAGTTCAGATCACAGTTTTAACGGCAATCTTCAATACCTGCATGGCCTTTGCTTCAATTTGCTCCACAGCTAGCATTGTTTAGATTTAAGTTGTTGCCTAAGAAGTGAGACTAAGTGATAAATCTAATAATGTCACAAAGTTGGAGCAAATATCCGCAGAAGTTGACTCCTCTAATCTGCGAAAATCGTCTCTTTTCTCTACTGGTAATTGTAAGGTCACAGGACATTATTTATGCTGTATAATGGCATTCAGTTTAGCCCCACTTTTATCAATCAACCAAAATGTTTTTTTTAGGAATACATCGATGGCAATAGTTCTATGATGAACACCGTTTGAATACGTTACACTATTTTACTTCAATTTACCAATAATGGAATTATCCTCTCAGGTTGATATGGGTGAACAGCTTACAATTATCTGAATATTATCGATTGAATTACTGGAGATTTTCATGAATTCCATACTTATATGAAATCCTATTATGCCAGATAAGTAATTCCTTAACTACAAAATTATATGATCTACTTGATACCTGTGTGGAGATGTTTAGTATAGGAGAGTTTGTTTGCCTTTAGAGCATGGTTGATCTAGGAATCAATACCATACACGTCCTTACCTACAAAGAATAACAACTTACTGGTTAAGAAATCAACTTTAATAAATGATACTGTTCTGTCACAGAACATTCGTGATACATTTCATGCACAAAATTTCACCAAGTACCAGTACAAGGCGCATTAGTTGGTTAGGTGCTTTGCTCTTCAGCTGCAATAATGTCAGAAAAATTTCCACCAATTAGTTGCGACGTAGTTTGTGGACCTAAATGCAATCATAGTAATAGAGCAATCATTAAATATTTCTTTGAACGTTTCATGTATTAGAACCCTAGGTTGCAGTTCAGTAGACTCAGTTGACCAAGAAGCCCGCAGTTGGTGATACATAGTCCCTTTACTTGTCCCATAGGGCAGTTTAGCCATAGCATGCCGAGATCTTGACATATCAAAAATAATTAGGCAAAAGCCTGACAGATTACATAGGAAAGATAGATTAATGACCAAAAGCAGCCAACAATAACACTCAATGCATTTATGAATCATGTGACAGTAATGGCTTCCCACCGTTAGGCATTCGAAGGCTATTAGAAGAAACAGCCATTTTAGATGTTTTACATTATATATAACAACATTTTCAGGGCTGTATTTGAATGATATTTTTGAAATCGAAAGCATTATATTTTGGATTCCTTTGCTTCATTTACCGATGTCTCCAACCAAGCAGCTTAACGGGAACTATGTGACCCAGTCCCCTGATTAAGGATTTTATATTCTCATGCCAGGTTTTCGCTTGACCAGCCTCGACATTGTTCCATCTGTTGCCTGTCTCTGTAGACATAGCGCGCTTTGACAACCTGTTTGATGGCATGCGCAATGCGCAACACATGTATCAGCCAGACTCGTGTAATGTGGCGTAAACAGCGCTGTTAAAACACCCAGAATCTGTTGTTATCCTGTTTCCGTAATAGTCAAGTCTCTGCACCATAGAGTAGGACTGGTCTAACTGCTGCAGTATACACGCGACCCTTCATAGACGATTGGATGTCACGACGGCGCCACAGTTGTGTCAAATAGGCTTATACCAATCGATATCTCTGTATTCTCACTGACACTTTCAACCGTTCCTATGTTTCTCCTAATGTTCATCTAAATGAGCAGCCGAAAGATAGCAACTACAGCCGGCGCACGATAATGCGTGCTTATCGGTTGTACAAACAGAACTGAACTGAACTGACACTTCATCTGTGATGCGTCCGCCACGCAGGATATAGCTGTCCAGATAGCAAAACTTGCCTATTTCCTCTACTACCACCAAAATTAGGGTGTAGTTGGAGGCTGGGCCAACCCAATCTTGTGGTAACATTTTACACTTTGATGGTGCAAAATGCATACCGAACATGACTACACTAGCATTCAAACTATCCAGAAAAGCCTGCAACTTACCTGGATCTTCACTTAGCAGCACAATGTCCTCTGTATACTGCAGATTAGACAGTCCTTCACCTGGAAGTAAATTCATGCCGCTGTCCATTCACGAGAATAGAGCTGTTTAAAGAATTAAATCCATCAGAAGTTAAACAATAATAGAGGGAGAAGACAGCCTTGACGAACATCACTTTCTGCAGTGAACTCGGGTAAAAACGTGCAGTAAGGCTGTTAGTATAAAAAGATCGCAGCTGGCCCTCGGCGACACAAAACCACTCTCTACCTGCTTCGACTGAAAAATGCTGCTGGGACACGCGGGCGCTAAATAAAATCCCTGCCGCATTAAGCAGGCTGCTTTATTTACTTTATGCTTCAGAAACAATCAGAGAAAAGGTGCAAGCAGATTTTGCATTGGGCTTCAGAATGTTTTTGAAAATTAAAATAAATTGTTGAATAGTATGAGTAGTATGTAAGAGCGCATAGAAAACTAAAACATGACAGTTTTTATCCTCATCAGCAGTCATCTGTGATAAAATCTCTGTTTAAACCTAAATACACTCCTTAATAGGTGGTACTCCTGATCAGGTGCTCAAAATATACCCGTATGATTCAGTTGGAGATAATCATAACGTAGTTCGCTGTTATTTTAATACTAGACTAAAGACTGAAGACCCAAGAGTGGTCTGTGCCAGAACGATAATTTAGAAGTAAACGTGTGCTAACTCACGGCGGTAACAGCAAGTTTAAATCTTTTGACATCATTATGAAGCATTTAGTTTACTAATGGCTAAAGTGCTCATCACACACAAAATTAAATCTTTAGAGGATAAAAATTCTGTTTAAGTTCAAAATCACCAAGTCCATTCTAACCGTGTTTAAATTTTCATTGTAGTTATAAATTATATTTAATTTTATTTATTCCTATTGTTATCTAATGACGAAAGTTATTGCTGATAAAAATTGCTTTCTTTTATTGAATTAGTAGCAATAAAATAAAATTAATATGCGTCAATGGACGATGCAGAACACATTTTTCATTGAGAAGCTTTGAAGAAACCGCAGGAGCGAACTGATATGGGCAGGAAATTACTGCGTATTACCTGTACTCCATAAAAGAGATGTATTACTGATTTATAACACCGCTTCTTCAATAAATTTAGCAATGATAATAACTATGTATCAAATATATTTTGTATAAACGTTAACCACGCACTATCATGTGCCGGTTTTGGTTGCTGTCTTTTGGCTGCCCATTTGGATAAAGAATAGCAGAAGACAGGAAAGTTGAAAGCAAAGTAGAACAGAAAATGGAGAAGTTCAGTGGTCCAAGGTTGAAAAGAAATTGAGAAGATGCACGAACCCCACTGTTTGCGACACCCAGCCATGTCACTTAGTGTCTCTAACCATCGGTTACGATCATCCTGAGGTCCTTATGTCGGAATCCTAAAGGACCTATGTGACCCAGTGTCCTCGTCAGGGTTTTCATACCCTCGTGCCAGGTCTTAGCTTGACCACCTTGGGCTTTTGTTCACTCACTACCTACTTGCCGTGGCAACCTATCTGATAGCAAGCGTAACACATGCACCAACCAACGTAATCTATGAAAGTCGACCACTTGCTCCAGTGAGCTACCGAGGGTATCCAAAACTCTGCGCTTAACCTCAGTATTGCTTATCTACCTCATCAAATTGGTGCAATACTGTGTAGACAGCGGTATTTAAACACCGACATTCTATCTTTATCCTGTTCCCGTAGTGGCCACGTTTCTGCGCCATATAGCAGAACTGGCCGAATTGTGTGTTTAGTTGAGCGGTAATACTTGGCTGTGATTAAACTGGACTCTGAAATTAGCACCAAAATTGTTGTAGATTGTGGCAGACGCAATGCACACACTTTTGTAAACAGTCCCCTACGAGCCCTTTCTCTATGTATTTCAACATTCAAAGTTTTTGTACCGATTGACTTTTTGTCGAATATCGATTGGTTTTTATCTATGCGCACTATTGTGATAAGAAAACTCCAATTCAAAGTAATTCCATCAATTATTTTTTTGTGAACTTTACTTAGAATCTGCAACCCAAGAAATGAATTTATTGAGTTCTTCTATATATATTCTTAGCTCTAAGAGCTCATTTTATTCGAAATGGTTGCAATCCTGACCTTTTGAATAAGCAAAGCTATGACGTTCAAAGCACCTCAAAATACCGAACGACGTAATAATCGGAATAATATCGGAAACCAAATCGTTGAACCAATTCATATGTCAGAATACCAGCGAACTGTTCTATATTTTTGCTTTCATTTACTCCCAAGTTCACAGTTATTCCAAAATACCAAAATGATATAAATATATGGTAGCTAGGCATCCTTGAGAATTTTATAATAAGTGAAACACTATCACTTTGTCCATGGTTCTTTCCTGATAATCATAATTTGAGTTTGACCCAATTCATTGGACTCGGGGACGGTTAGTTTGGGAGACGAAAATGCATGATGCCTGTTCTGAGTCCTATCATAATTATAGGCGATCAACTAAGATTGTATGTAAGTATACTCTACGGCAAATTTCGTGTTGAAAGGAGCACATAAGGCGGGAACTATGAGGCTAGGAAGCACTTTACAGCCTTTCTTACCTTTCGCCCCCTCATCAGTAGTGTGAGCAAATTGGTCCAACTTAAAGCTGAACCCGAAGTTTCAAAGGTAGGTCACAAGCCTGCCACACAATTGACCGCCCGGCAGCTAATCAGATCAAACTTTGCTCTCTCACTTAACAAACAGTCAGGATCAAAGGGTTTTTGATTGGTTAGTGATAAAAAATATGGTATCTAAGCCTCGACAGTCTGTGTCTGTCTTCCTGAATTCATGCCACACAGAGGGACAAACTTGAATGGTTTGTGAAAAAACACGCTAAAAATGTGGGCTTTCAGTGATGTGGTAAAAATGTGCTAAGAAATCCTTCATGGAAAAATAAATGGAGAACTTTCCTCTATTTTTGTGCTACGCTCGTAAACAAACAAACCAATAAATTAATTGGTCGGGAGGGTATGGGGAAAACATCAATACACTTCAACGAAATAATTCACTTCGCATCTTCAAGTTCATACTTCGTGTCTACTTTTCAAAGGGTTTTGTGAGAATTACGTAAATCAAATTTACAGCTATTTCTAAAGTTCCGAGAATAAGGTCTGCTGCCACTGATGTATTTTTACGAGATTATAAACGCATTTGAATTCTCATACATTAGACTATTCACAGTTGAAGGGAACAAAATATTCATCAAGAGACAACAACTGTTGAGAACTCAACGATTAATAATAATCGTAATCATCCCTTGGAGCAACGCTCAAACTCCGGGAAGAATTTATTACGCTATGATAGTACGAAAGTAAAGAAAACCTTATGGTTTAAATTGATTCAGATAGCGGAGCTGTATGCCATAATAAAGTGCGAATTACCCCAGATACGATTAAATAATGCAGTATAGAGAAATGCTGTTATTATTCCAGCGTAATTTTTAAAAAACCAGCACATGTGGCTGAGCACAATACAGTTTGAAACACCGGGACAAATAACAATGCAGCAGTTGAGCGTAACAGGCAGTATGCATCTGGAGAAGCAACGGAATATCTGTTGAGTTAAACTCTGAGGTAGGAAGTAAGAAGAAATTCTGTGACATAAGTTCTTTCTGAGTTGGTTGGGTGTTAGTGTTCGTAGAACTTTAAATAATAGAATGTAAAATGAGGTAAACAAAGAACACCATGATTTCCGAGATATCCGTTGAAATGTACCGTTTACGATCGTGGGAAAAGAGGACAACTTGTTGATGAACTTAATATTACAGGTAAATACATTATTGTAATTTGCAAGCCCCCAAACCAATAGTTTGTGAACATTGGTATCCCCTTGTTTGAAATCACTAAATTGTGTCTTTTAAACGAAATTACCTTCAGCCGATTTTGGAGGATTCGTGGTCAGTGCAAGCGAAAGCAAATGGTCCTCAGAAGCACAATCATTTCACATCTTGCCGAATGACTGTGACTGTGCGCGGTGTGTTTCGCATATCATACTGCGTTCGGTCTCGGCGATCAAGAGTTCCATTATAGCCAAAACGTAATTGGGAGGCTTTTGATGACATACATTTCCCCCTCAGTGAGGTGCCAAAAATACTTTTTAAAGCACAGTATCTCTCGTAGGACCCTACATATGGTGAGAATCCATTCTACTTTCTGTATGGTACGAAAAAGGGAGGCTAAGAAAAATCGAAATCGTAGGCAAAGTCATACCCAATTTGTAAACTTCGCGAAAAAGGCGGGTCTATTTAATTCTCAAATAATGTACCATCCCTTCTCAAAAAAAAGGCTAAGATAAAAGTGTGGTGTATTTGCTACTTGGCAAACTAGTGCTGTTCAGCTACCTCACTAAACCGTTTGCGTTGCATCTTATGCTGCGTTCCCGGGAGTTTCTGTCTTCATTTCAGCGAGATGTACTTTTTGAATTATTTTTTCCACGTCGTTTATGCATAAGCTTTGTTCACAAGTCAAGTTAAGTCAAGTCATTAGTAGCTTTATGCGTTGAGGATGCTAATCGACTTTCTGTATTCGACCACCGATGTCTCCGAAGCGTGGCCCGTGTCTGGTGGGAACACCGGGTGAGTAATGACGAGGTTCGTTGTCGTGTGTTGGGTGTGGATAGTCGCTCTCTCACAGAAGTAATCTCTATACACCGCCTCCGATGGTTTGGTCACGTATTGCGTATGCCTGCTCATAGACTACCTTTCGGTGCTCTCTTCGCACGTGCTGGGCAAGGCTGTGAGAAGCGGCGCGGCGGTCAGACCGTAACATGGCGTAGAGGTATGANGCTTCGGTTGGTGCAGCCCGCCTTCCAGGTTGGGGCCCAAGGGATGAGGATTGTCGTTGGTTAGAGACACTGAGACATATGGCCCTGAATAGAAGTCAGTGGTCCGAATGCTGTACGGTCTGCCTGTTGAAATCCCGTGCCCCGTAAAAAAAAAATATCAAAAGATGTACGGTGAAACATCAAAAAAATGTTGTTGTCCCAGATATCTTCCATTTTTCCGTGTTTAACTGTTCTAGCCCTCTTTCACCCTGTTCTGTACTCCAATCCACCTGTTCCCTTTCATTTTTATTGTAATTATTGTTGCTGCGTTGGCACCATGCTTGTCTACAAGCCGGAGGTATATATATCTATATATATAATGCACCCGGATGGGTGAATTTTCAGCATTTACACCATATTTGTGGATTCAAATTTACAAAATCATTACACAATGAAAGTGAAAGCAGTAGATCGTGTTTGGCAATGAAGCAAGCATTTGCGCAATTCTGCGGAAATTTTCTTGTCAATAAGTAGACGCGCTAGAAATGGCAAAACAGAATTACGATAAGCAGAGGTAAGTGCAAATAAAATTTTAACTCTTGAGCGTGTGGATAATGTAGATACAGCTTTTGAAAATTCGCTGTGGAATAGGTGGTGAGTGTCTGAGAGTATTTTGACGGTGAAACTTTTACATGCTTTTAGGTGTCTGTCTATGATAGAATGATGATTTATTATGTAAGCAAACCTGTTTTAGAATAGAAATTCATTCGATTTCTTTGAAAATTTAGTTCAACTTCGCCGTTCCTTGATACTGCTTCCAGATTTCTACCTTTTCCACTTACGCGTTCATCAAAATGGGCAAAAGACATCAACCAAAGCAACCCGAAAACGAAAGTACAATGTTTCATCAGGTGAAATTGAACTGAGCTGATAAATTGAAGGCATTCGGTTTTTCTGCTCAACCTTCCGTTTCGATCTGTCTGATGAACTAAACGCCATTCATTGATCTAAAAGGAGAGTGTTGGACACAAGCAAAACTTTTGAGCTTCCACTTTTAAGGTTTCCACGTTATTCAACTTCCGATTTGACAATGTCAATGTATTACATCACAAAGGGCCGTTTGTTGGGGTGAGATCACTCTAATTTGAAGCTTTTCTGTTGAAAAATTTTAATGATTGCATTAACCCTAGGCTTTGTTCAGCTTCGTACATTCAATCTCTTGTGAATTGATAGAACGTAGTAAATTGTTACCGCGAAAATAAATGTCGTTAGTATTTTACTTTATGCTAATTGGGATGAGCTGACACAGTCTCATCAGAGACAAGCTGTGTTATCTCATTTATTGATAGAACTTCACACACAATAACATGTCGATGACTCACTCACTGTCATGTATTTATACCCAAGGCATAATTACATACGCGTGGTTATTGTAGGCACGGTCACAACACGACCGATTCAGTTACGGATAATGGACTATGTAAAGGCTTCGTATTAGGACTTCCCATTACGTCCCGGGCTTTCAGATCCGATACTCAGATTACAATACCGGTACTTGCCATCACTTTGCACCAACAACAGGAGTTAACCCTTATTCGACGGAGTCCCAAACTTGATTAAAACAAATTTTAAACAGTTCCACAGAGCTCATGACGAGAACACAAACAATTTGTGTTCTCATTATAAAACAAAGTTGTGTTATTTGCTCGATTGCTGAGTTATTAAGTAACTTGGTATCAGTTCACTGGGAGAGTTAAACCAATCATTTAGATGTCAGACAGTGAATCAGATGATAGTGTAGTGATTCAGAAAAGCGTTTTACCTACCCTTGGTCTCACACATGGTGTTCCTGTTTGTCTAAGATTGGGCGGAGCCTGGTCTGCGCTAAACCTTTGTGGTGATCTGCCGGAAGTAACTGTGAGCTTGAAGTATCTCGGAAGCTTGAAAAAGAGTTGCCTGTTCGTCATCACAGTTTGTACGCTCATAGACTGAAGTCGCGATACAACAAAAGACGAGTTCTACCATCAGCTACCCAAACTTCTCCAAAGCAGACTGTAGTCAAATGACTCCGTCTTTTGGGAGACTGTAATGGCGGGGTTTGTTTCAANAGCTCAAAGTTGAGGTATCGGGTGACGCTTCCCAAAAGTTCCACTGGTGCTGCTATTGTGCACGAGAATAGAGTGATAATGATTTGGACGGATCGATACAATTTCTCTGATGAAGGAGAAGCCTGATTCCATTGTTTCTCAAATTTTATCAAGACTCTTTATCAAAGCACATATACAATTCAAATGTTATCTGTTTTCAACCATGCATCTACATTAGTTAATATAGGGGAAGATGAGGGAATTAAATCAGGGCCCTAGCGGACTGTCTGTAGATTCCACTTCCATTTTCTGCTGCTGCTTCTACTGCAGTTATGTTGTTGTTATGAGCATTTGCATAGCGATCCTAAACATCAGTATTCGACGAAACTTAAACAAATCCGATTCAATCAGTGAATTACTGACGATACATCCAATCGTATACTTCACGTTCCTTTTCTGCTGTCCACCGATTTCAGCTTATTTTGCTTCGTTACTTTACTGAATGATAATTTCACACTTATACGATTCGGAATTGTGATATGGGTGATATAAAGTCGTATGAAAAAGTGAGAAATATTGGAGAGGGGGCCTTTGGCAAAGCAATTTTGGTATTGTGCAAAAAGGAGAATGTGCATCGAGTTATTAAAGAAATCAATATCAGCAAGGTGAGCACATTTCGATGTATTTGACAGTCATCTTGGATCAAAAGATGTCACCAAAAGAAAGAGAAGAGGCCCGTAAAGAGGTAAGTGGATGACTGGTAAATTTTCCCTCATTATATTTCGAAGGCAGCGAATAATCTAATTGTATAGATAGAAGTTAAACATGTGGAAAAGGATTTGTCATGCAATGTTATAATGTTTCATCTGACGCTAAAAATGCTTTAAAGACATTACTCAGCTACTTCGTTCTTATCATGATTTGAGGACAGAAAGCGCTCATCGAGAATCATAATTGTTCTACTGGAACTTTGTTTTGAGTTCAAATTTGCCATATTTTTTCTCCCCAACTTGCACAAGATATTTTACTGCGATAGAATACGTTGAATCTATTTGTGTTCATTGCATAAATGTTAGTAAACCTATTGACTATAGTTTAATAAATCGCCAATATTCATACTCGATTTTACATTGTTTGCATTCATGAGTGACATTTAATGATATAAAGCGAATCGCACCAGTAGTGCAAAGTTGATGCCGTTCCGAAGGTCGCTAGGAACATTTTTCGCCGACTCTCAATAAGCATTTGTAGTTGGACCGTGGTTTTAAAATGAGTCTGCTGTGGAATCTGTCTAGTTAGGTTTTTTTCATGATAGACAAACATCAGAATACATAATCGCTAACCTCAAAAGAAAATTTTCGGACAATACGTTTTGATTTCAAACTATACGCAATATATATTCTATAATGTACTATATATAAATTATTGTTTTTTTAACTATTCACGATGTGATGGAACCCGTTGTTTCATCCAAGTATTGTAAAAACTCACTGATTCCCTTTTTCTTGTCCCATTCGCTAAATTCAGGTGGCGGTGCTAGCTAAAATGAATCATCCAAATATTGTCCGCTATTGTGATTCATTTGAAGGTGAGTTCTTTCTGTGAACGTTGTATCAGACTCACCGGTATGGAAAATAGACTGTGGCTCATTGTATATCGTCATGGAGTACTGTGATCAAGGGGATTTGTATCACAAAATCAGTGCTCAAAAAGGAGTCCTTTTTCCGGAATCTCAGGTAGGTCCCCGCTTCATCGTGCATGCATAAATTCTCTTGTTTACAGATATTAGACTATTTCACCCAAATTGCATTGGCCTTGAAACACATACATGATCGAATGATTCTGCATCGCGACATCAAGACACAGGTATATTTGTGATTTGTTTGGCCGAGGATGACCAATGCACGTTTGTTTTGCAGAATATTTTTCTCACTTCTGATGGGAAACTTAAACTAGGTGATTTCGGCATCGCCAAAGTACTGAATCACACGTTGGATCTGGCACGTACGTGTATTGGGACACCATACTATTTGTCACCGGAAATATGTGAGAGTAAACCGTACAATCATAAAAGTGATATATGGGCATTGGGTTGCGTACTGTACGAGATGAGCACACTTAAACATGCGGTAAGTACCGGTTAGATTGGTCAAACAGGAATTTAGTTTGAAGCGGGAAATATGAAAAACTTGGTCCTGAAAATTATCCGGTACGTGCTCTCTTGCAACCGAGCTTAATGATATGATCGGTATTATATAACTTTGTTTCTCTAGTGGAACGTATCCTCCGGTTTCGGCAAAATACAGCTATGAGCTGCGTTGTCTCATCTCCCAGCTGTTTCGACGAAATCCACGGTACGTGCGGTTTTGTTTCAATGGCAATCAACTTTTCTTGAACACATTTAGCGAAAGACCTTGCATCTCCACCATACTGAGAAAACCGTTTATTGCCAGACGTATACACCGATTTTTAACCGAAGAAGTAAGTTCTGATATGTGATGTGGTTCCATTTAAAAAGGCATTGAATGTAGAATTCGGAGTTTGGCAAGGTCATTCCCGAGTTAATTTACTTTATTTTTATAGTTTCTGTGCTCACCGATTTTACACGTTTTGCTCTCCCTTTGGCGGCCCATCACGTGATTTATCACAAACCTGAATGATAGAAATTTTTAGTTTACCCAACATTGAACACTGATTTGGATTATTGTCATGTGGTTACCAATTTGGTCAAGGAAATGGTAAGTGGAATCAGAGAAAGCGGAAGGCAGGACTAAAGAAACCGAATTCAGGTAAACTATACCTTTTCAAATTCAAGTGAATCCTTTGTAACTTCAAATGAATCTAACCAAAAGCATTCTACTAGGAACCCCACAAAGCGATTAGTGTTTTTGCCGTCATATGTCACCGATCGAACCGGGTCCAGCAAAACCCCGTCCAGTCGGAGTGAACTGATTTATCCATAGATAAACAGGTGATTTTGAGTGAGTTACCGAGTAAGAACGACAGTTTCGGTGGGGTGGGGTGGGGTTTGACTGTTCGTCCCCCGACCCCACTCGGGAAAGCTATGTGCCTGACCGTTGATCGAGTGAGCCTAAGACAAGGATGAACTAACCCGGCGTTAACTGACATCGGTCGGCCAAACAAAGAAACGATTCACGCCTAGATGGAACGATAAATCGGTTACCATGCTCAGGTGTGAATGTTGGAGTGAATGGTTGCATGAGTGGGTTCACTCTAGGCCCAGAGAGTAAATTCCAGTGAGGCAGAGGCCCCCTTGAATAACACCGATTCCTTTTGCATCAGATGCAATTTCAAAGAGGGACTTCGTCGTGCATAGAGCAAATAAAGTGTGGACTGAAAATCTAGGAAGCACCGTACAGATGTTTTCATCTGGTTGAGTCTCATCAGCAGTACGAATCCATTGACCCAACCGGGGATCGAACCCGGGGCCTCACAGGCAGAACATAAGCATACTACTCACTCGGCCACCGGGCAGCAAATCAGACCGTTTTTCATTTTCCATTAAGCTATATAGCACAACCCATCTTTTAGAGCTCTTTGTGAGTATCGCGCCTCACTGATCTCAGAACTACCTTCCGGAGTTATGACTCGGCTGGGAACTTTAACAATCTGACCATTTGTTACATGAGAATATTGAAGGATCTGATTTAACTGCAATTTTTTAAATATTTTTGGCATAGAAAGACACAATTGATAAGATAATTACCAATGGTAGAAGGATACTACGGAAGAATTTACTGTATTGCATCTGAACAGTGAGATTAAATTTGAACTCACTAGCTAACAGAAAGTACACTTTTTCTCTGCAACTCCCGTGTTACCTAATTCATTTGATCCACAATGCTATGCCACCAATGCCAAAATACTGTCACTTATATCTTCTCCTTTGTTACTTAACTTCGGTGCATAGGTTCTTATCCTCGTTGCATCATTTAACATCCTCGTCGCACCTATTCACAACCTGATTACATTTCTATGATCCTTTTAGTTCATTGAGTGGGATATATGGTGATAAGGATAACTCAGTTATCCATGATTATACCTGGTACTTCAAGAGGTATTAAGTAGAGGTAGGCACAATATTCGACCCACGGTTGCCTTAGTCCTAAAATCCTAGAAATATATTACAGAGTGACATAGAAGGAGAATAGATGCACGAGCTCCACAGTTTAACATATTCTGCCATATCACTCCTTATATGGAACCATTGAGTAAGTCATTGACGGTGTTCCCAATTTGGAAACCTAATGTGACCAACTTGACCAACGTCATTCCCTTATGCCTCAGTCTGACCTTCCTTCTGGCAACTACCAGTAACCTTAGCAAAAGTTGCACTCTGTTAAGAAACCCGTCTGCTGCAATGCATATTAGATGCTCCAAACACCGCAACTCACGAAAGCCAAGTACCAGCGTTAGTGCACAAGTGAGACTACTTAGTAATCTTCGCCAAGCCTGGAAATTGGGTGTAACATTATCCCACCAGATTCGTCTAGTGTGGCGTAGGCACTGGTGTTTGAGCGCCAATAGTCTGTGGATATACTCCTCACTGTTTATAGCTTCCATCTACACCAACAGTAGAAAGGGACCTTTTTCCAAACTTCGACCTGAGTAAATATATATATATATATACCACATGCCTAGGAAGAACTGAGAAGTTTGCCACAATTTCGTCTGTTTTTGGAGCATCAGAAATGAATGGTTTGTTCATGAAAGATGGACTTATCCGGCTTAACCCCGGGAGTTACTGAGTAAAAACCGCCATGCTGTTGTTTCGTCTCTGTATAAAGATTCAAAAGCTTTTCAATAAGAAGTGACACGTTAACTCTGCTTGATGAACCCACCCTTCCATTACTGGACGAAATTCCTCAAACTATTTCACACATACGGATCGGTTTGTTTACAGACTAGGATGATGTTCTGTAATATTAGAAATGCAAGAGATGATTATCAGTGTTAGTTCGAAACTCTATGCTAAATGAACACCTAATCAAAGTTGTATTTTTATGAATCAAACCACTTTGATTCATGAACGTGAATATTTTTTTCTGGACCCTTTTGTAGTTGGTTTACCATACCAAATGGACTCATATCTACGTGTTTATCAGAAAAGATCTGCTCTCTGTGTTTTACACTAGGTCTAGAAATGGTTGCAAGAGGTCAGATACGGTTACAAAGCAAGTTCAAAAAATTTCAAGATCCGCCTTCACCTACTGCATGTTGGATTTCGGTGATCTTGATACCTTTCCCAATTCACGATCAACAGACTAGATCATAAGTGCTCTTCAAACACCTTGTTTTTTGGTTTCACTGAAGGATCATTTCGATGGAAAAATATTCCACTAGTCTGTTTGAATAAATTTAAATTTCGTTACTCTCCGTAATCGGGCTCAGTTCAGTTCAGTTTTTACCATCATTAATCATGCACTGTCGTGCCCCGGTTTGGGTTGCTGTCTTTTGGTGCCCCATTTGGATAAAAGAGCAGAATGAAGATTGGAATGTTGGAAGCAACTTCAAGCGGAAGATGGAGAATTCATATAGAATAGTGATAGGGGAATAATGAGTGGATGCACGAGCGCCACTGTTTGCGACACCCAGCCATATCACTCAGTGTCTCTAGCCATCGGTGATCATCATCCCGAGGTCCCCAGTCAGGGAGCCTAACGTGGCCTATGTGACCTAGTCTCCCGGTTAGGGTTTTCATACCCTCATGCCAGGCTCAACTTGCTGGTTAAGATAAGCATCTCTTAACACAGCTGGCACGTTTATCCTTCTGACTTTCTGGTACTAGTGTCAACCTTGGTCGATCACGATATCCCAAGTATATGCTTTCGGAGACCTGCAACAGTAGTTCTGTATGATTACTTTAGTTTTTTCTTCGTGTTGATTGCCTATTTCTAGGCATCTCATCACTTTCAGACTTTCTTTATTCTATTTTCCCAATAGATTCAACGAAAATCGGAAGAGTATAAGCACTCGAACACGCAATTATGCTCACATTTACTCTCTGTGTACAGTGGTCAAAATTCAGCACCGTATGGTGATCTCGGTTGAACTTACATGCAAACATATAACTTTTGACACAAACAATTTGGCCTGACAGTTGAATGCTGCATTAACTTTCTGCCAACGTACTGACGATGCGTCAAAAGATTTTCTATCAGAAAACATATGGCTGCATGTAGTAGTCACCGGTGAACATTGTGTCGTTTTAGAACAAAGNATACATAAGTTGTTTCGATCTTGTTGCGTCTCATCAGCAATGCGAATTCATCAACCCAACTGAGGAACGCCCCCAGGACATCACATGCAAAACACAAGTATACTACCCAATTTGCCTTGGAACTTGGAACTTTTCTCAGATCGAATGATAGCCGTGGAGACCAATGCAAGATGAGCGAGATGAGACGCCAGCAATCAGTTTCCCAAGATAGGTTTTGTCACATTGTTTATGAACAAAACGAAAAATTCCTATCAACTTGAATTCGGTCAAGTGATTAGTGTACTTGCGTTCCTCGTTTGAGGCTCCTCCTTCGATACTCATTTGGGTCGATGGACTTGAACTGATACTGCGACACAACAAGGTCGAAACAACTGTACAATACCTCGTAGCTTTTCAGTTTACATTTCTTTTGCTCCGTATGCGAAGAAGTTTATTATAACCTCTGATTAAATCCTCCCCCACTTCCTAGATAACGATGAATCAATCACTACGAATTTCCACTTTTCTCTCCACATATGCTATACTGATTCTACACAATTTTCTGACGCATGCACCATTCTGGTTAACAATTTATTCTCCTCCATTTGGCCTACTCTCGTGGTGTTTTAGCAAGTTGCGGAGGAATTTAGTCACACTGTTCTGCATCGCTCAAAGTCCCAGCCGCAAGATGCACGCTCCGGTGGAACACCCCAACTGAATGGATGCAAAAGAGCCACTTCTAGTCCAAGCTCGAGGCCCAGCAAACCAATTATGGCGAAAAAACCGAAGGCGTCGTAAGTGATTAACCAAAACCTTTACTGCAATTGAATTATTTCTGGGTCTTTTTGCTATATCCCATGCTATCCCTGACTCATCCATCGACCTTTCATTTATTAAACAAAGAATATCAAAAGAAACCTGAAAAATAATTGTTTTTTGCAAATAACGTATTCACCTATTTTAGAGATGTTCGAAAACCGTTAGTGTAAATCAGTTGCTGGGACTCCGTTGTTATCAACGGGGTTATATCCATCAGTCGAATATAGGTCTCAGTTGGTCATATTGTTGATTTACAAAGCGATCAAGGGAAGCTATCACCTTAGTTTCAGTAAGTGCAACCAAAAAATAAAAAGTATTCAAATATGTAAGTTGAAACAAACAAAAGAGCATTGATATTCTTGTCTTTCTGATTTTCTGTATTTCAGTTCCTCTCATCTTTCTCATTTGTACCCAAATATCCTTTTCCATTATTGTTGTTGTCTGGTTGACCACTGAACCTCTCCATTTTCTTTTCGACTCCACTTTCAACTTTCCTTTCTTCTCCTATTCTTCATCCCAGTGGGCAGCCAAAAGACAGCAACCAAAACCGGTGCTCGGATATGCGTGGTTAATGGTTGTTCAAACTGAAACTGAAAAACTGGTGCATGATAATAGCAGTCAGTGATCAGCGCAAATTTAAAATAGGCAATCTCTGTCATTTGTCCGGCTACATGAAGTTGAATCTGGGCCGTCTAGGCACCTTTCTGCTTCCTCTATTGATTCCATTTGAGCTTTGAAGTCACCAGCGACTACTAAGACGTCCGTTGAGTGAATACCTTGGAGCTGTCGAGAAAGATCATTGTAATGGACATCCTTCTTTCCAAATGCACTGCAATCAGTCTATGCGTACAAGGATGAGAAGAACAGGCAGCGATGCCTTGTTCTGTTGCTGTCGACCCGTTCTGAGCAGTCGAGACGTAGGGACAACATTGGTTTGATCACTAATCCAGTCAAAAAATGAGCGCTTAGCCTTGACACTTAGCGTAACCGATAGTTAGACACTGAGCGATATGGCTGGGTGTCGTAAACAGTGGCGTTCGTGCATCTCCTTAATTTCTTTACAATCTGAGATCACTGAACTTCTCCATTTTCTTTTCAACTCCACTTTCAACTTTCCTTNTGCATGATAAGAGCAGTCAGTGGTCAGCGCAAATTTAAAATAGGCAATCTATGTCATTTGTCCGGCTACATGAGGTTGAATCTGGGCCGTCTAGGCACCTTTCTGCTTCCTCTATTGATTCCATTTGAGCTTTGAAGTCACCAGCGACTACTAAGACGTCCGTTGAGTGAATACTTTTGAGCTGTCGAGAAAGATCATTGTAGTAGACACCCTTCTTTGCAAATGCACTGTGATCAGCCTATGCATACAAGGATGAGAAGAACAGGCAGCGACGCCTTGTTCTGTTGCTATCGACCCGTTCTGAACAGTTGAGACGTAGGGACGACATTGGTTTGATCACGAATCCAGTCAAAGAATGAGCGCTTGGCCTTGACACTTAGCGCAATCCCAACGCCTATAATACCGCGGCGTTCAGATACCAAATTGCCCGACATATGGAGAAAGAAACATGAGGGTGAGGTTCAGTCTGAAGAATGTAGTAGTAGAATGTAGTAGTAGTAAGGTATGTGGGGATTCGCATGCGTGATTCTGAGACACAGCATACGTCCGCATCAAAGGTGCCAACGGTTCTAACCAATCCAGCTTGTTGACCGATCTGACTGAACGTGCGAACNTATATATATCCAGAAACAAATATCTAAAACAAATAAAATAACTATATAAAAAGTTGAACACCGCTGCTGATAGTTCTGCAGATCCACTGAGGCCATAATTGAAGCCGGTGAACATTTCCTACTTTCATTATATTTTTAATTATGTGATTCATGAAGCCAATTCCAACATATTCACTTAAAACATCTCGATTAATGCAAAACCGCCCCATTTTGACTCTGAGAGATCCGCATGAACAAGACATAGAAGGAACCAATCCATTAATCGTGAACAGCGAATCAGTGAAACGTGGCATATCAAAGCGATGAACTTATCAGTATACATGGGTTCAGTTCACCGAATCCTCTATTAAACCATAAGGCCCCTATCAAGTGGAAGTTCAAAAACTTGAAACGTAAATACCGAATCTGCTGGAATGTTAATGTTGAAACGTTTTCCCCATATTTTATGATACATTTTAAAATATCACTAGTCCATACCTTTCATGACAGAATTACGTTCTTCAGAATAAGTCATTTTATTTCTCTTTTTTGTGAACAGAGATTTATCGGCAATCAAGAAAGTGGCTCGATCCCGTTGTTCTGAACCCGGATCTCCAGCGGCGAACAGAAATTCGGGCGTTACCACACCGTCCTCGGCCAGTTCGAACGCCGATCCGGAGCAAAGGAAAAAGGTAGAAAATTGTTTGATAGAATTCAGTCGACGAAGGC
Organism: Echinostoma caproni; assembly: GCA_900618425.1. Classification (NCBI taxonomy): domain Eukaryota; kingdom Metazoa; phylum Platyhelminthes; class Trematoda; order Plagiorchiida; family Echinostomatidae; genus Echinostoma; species Echinostoma caproni. The sequence goes on from UZAN01043966.1 coordinate 36,147, forward strand.
AGAAAGAAGTGGTTGAAAAACAGCAGGTAATTTCCCTACATTACATGTTCTTCTCTGCTAGTCGTTCCGAGGATAGTAAAAATAATACCACTTTTGTAAGCTATTGAATAAAACAGTGTATTTGCACTCAGTATGCCCTCAGTGAGAATGTCGCTGTATGCGCAACACTTATTAGGGTCGTGCGAGAGAGGCTGTTGAAGCTTGAATATTTTCACGAGTTATTTCTAAGTAAAAGCACGATTGGTAGACGCGGATTCCTATCGTCACTGCCCCGTATAATGCACAACCGCTTACGGACCTCCAATACTGAGCACTGTGTAATGTGACTGGACAAGATACGATCCATTCGCTTCGCCATAAAGTCTCAGGAGATACTACTCACAAATTATTGTTTTTACACGAGTCACATGCACTGTTCTGTCTGTGCTGAAGATATCCTTCTGTTATTCCATGCATATTCACGGACATCAAGGTCTGTGTATTTTTGTTCTCTCTATGGTCTCACTCCTTAGGATTTCACTCAGTCCTCCGATATTTTCAGCCTTGTTTTAAAAGGTGTTTGTTAGAGTCCATAACTGGCAATAGGCAGCACGTTGTGTATAGAGAATAATAGGATTTCTAACTTTTTAACCGGACTACGAGGAAAACTAGTAAACTAAATTATCACTCAATAGCATTTTCGTAATTTGAAAGGAAAATCTACAAACGTTCTGTGTTCTCTCTAATAGATGGAAGCAAGAAATCGTGCCCGGGAAATCGGTTGGCGAAGCATTTTAGAGGCCCGACCTGGTAAAGCCGAGTCTCGGTCAACTTCCATCACTCTATCAGCGAATCCGATCCCAGTAAGTGACCCAATGAATCAGCCTCAATGAATTGAATATATCATTTATTTGCATTCATCTGGAAGCGGACACTTTTACGAAAACGCAAAATAGTAATTACACGACATTATTCACTTCTATCCTTGAACCGGAAACTCCGCTACATTTTAACTCAATGTTAAACGCAATGGTTCAATAGCATTATTTAATTTGTTGTTCTGTTCTGTCACTGACAATAGCTCCGCAAACCAACAGTTGCCCGTGTTCGGTGCAGCTAAAAAAATGTGGACAGTTTCAATGACATCACGAATGAATGAGCTCTGATCCGATTGTTGTGCATTTAATTGAGAAATCTCCAAAAATCAAGTATTCTCTCATCCATCTAATTAATAAATTAGGGCCCTGAATATTAAGTAAAGGATATTTTGATGCATTTTGTTTAGGATAAGGAAAATCCGACTTTTCGTAACATGGATAAGTATTTTGGTCTAATCATGTTATCGGCATGGATCAAACTAAAGACGATTTTCTTTGAAATTGGGTTGCTACAAAATTTGTTAACTTGATCTGATATACTGTTCGTTGTTATATTAATGCTCTAGGATATTATTATAAGGTACTATTAACAATGCAGTCTGGATAGCAATAACAGTACCCTTAGACACCATATATAGGTACGGTATAAACCCGTGTATCGACTATTGCAGCGAACTTAGAAACTCAAGAGGATAACCCAATGGGGCGGAATGTAAAATTACATTTCATTTGCACATGCGCCACGAATGGTTTCTTTTCAGACAAAAGCAGGATATCTAATCACTGCATCTTATAGAAAAAAATAAAACACCGTTTGCCCAGACTGCTTCTCCGAATAAAGCATAGTCTACTAAATATCGTAATACAAACCAGAGTATATGTCAACCGGCCCATTGATCCAGTAATCAAGTGCAGCATGCTATCTTATGCGCAAGTATGAGTAAATAAATCTGGTAAAATCAATGAATTTATATTCCCTCTGTTCGCTTTGTCACAACCCAAGGCTGTGGAAGTGAATGCACCGATGAGACAATCTCCAGCTCCGGGGCCCATTATGTCTTCAGTAGCTCAACCGTTGGGTGTGGTGGGAAAGCCTTCTAGTGTCTTGGTTGTTGCTGACGCTTATAACAAATACAAATCAGACCTGGAACGGATGCGTGCCGAATCCATGCTGAGAGAGAATCGATTCCAACTGAATCCGCGATTGTTTGGAGAAAGTGAGCATGCGTTTGACCATTTTTGTGGGAAACTTATCCCGTCTCGTTCTGATTGCACTTTTATCAAATCAGTTTATTGATAGCTTTCTATTTGTTATCCCGGGACCGCTGGTTTAACAAACACTTGATGCAGTTCTAGGGGGCATTCATATTGTCGGGGTTCGAATCTCGCTCGGTTTTTCCTGATCCTTTACTAATCTCACAGAAAATTTCCCTCAAATAGTAGTTGAAACAATATAGTTTTCATTCAAAGTAACTCTTGTTGATGTTTTATAGTTGTGAGTCGAATTCAGTTTAATATCAGTCTCCAGCATCATGCCCATCTGGTTCAACAAAATTTTATGAGTTCAATCTAATTTATAAAAATAACAATGGTTTAAACGATGACTGAC